>JAZGLO010002339.1:0-36114 GCA_036873155.1 Biomphalaria sudanica | reverse complement strand
GTTCATTGTGAAAATTACTCCTCCTCTGAACATAGTGATCAAGGGTGTAAAAAGGAAAGAGGTTCAAAGTGAATCTTATACCGCGAAGAAGAGTTCACTAAAAGGAGACACCCCTCCGCTTCTGGAGTCCAGTATGTCCTGGTCACCAACAAGTTGGCTTCCTTCATGTTTTATTGGATAGCGGAGGACTCTCTCAAAGGGAGGTCAATGCAATATTTATGAGTTGCAACAGTGAATTGCTTCAATTAAACATGGAAGCCAGTCACGTGACAAACAAGCCAAACATAGACCATGCAAGTTAAACAAAGACCTTAACCTTGAATCAGACTCAACCTTAAACCTCGTCAAATGTTTTTATTATTCCTAATTAATTTAATTTATTTCTATTAAATAATATTTTTTGCCAACATTTTCGATGAACTGACCGAAGGAATTAAAATTTAGTAAAGCTTTCCTGAGACAAACATTTCGATATACTTGTATCTCAATCAAAATGAGGACAGACTCTACCAAAGCACACTACTCGCGATTAGGCTGAATGCGTAGTAATACAACCGTTTTTTTTTGTCGGTTGCCATAAAATAATTGGCTTCCCGTAAGCACTAGAGAGGAAAGTAGATGGCTGCAGATGGCCTCTGAAAGATTTAGTTGGAGAGCTCTCACGAAGGCCGCGGGACACACATCTGAGGCCGAAAGAAATACCCTTGCAGAAGGCGCAGAGGACGTACAGAAACCACGGAAGACAACGTCTTTGTCTGCATCAGAGGGTGGAAAAATATGTAGGTCGCCACTGAGTCCACCCAGCTCTAATGGGTACCTGACATCAGTTGGGGAAAAGTAAAGGCGGTTGGTCGTTGTGCTGGCCACATGACACTCTCGTTAACCGTAGGCCACAGAATCAGATGACCTTTACATCATCTGCCCTATAGACCAGAAGGTCTGAAAGGGAAACTTTACTTACTTTACTTGGAATGTTTGTCGTGCATTTAGTAATCTGACAGTTAAACGTCGCAAACTAAAATCTCAAGAGCGAAGTAAATGCCAATGTTTAATTAGAAGTGTTTAGATTTTAAGACTGAAAGAATCCTAGCTAATACGTAATGAGTCCGGCTCCTACATGTATGTATAAGCTTCAGCAGAACAAAGTAAGTCATATTCTGTTTAGTAATTTCTCATTAGACAGCTGGCGGTCACTCACAATGGCCGCGGGATACACATTTGAGACCAAAAGAAAATCCGCTGCCGAGGACAGACGCAGACGGCGAAAAGAAAATCATTATCGACCACCGGCGAACAATGGTTATGCTTGCCCTGGATGTAGCAAACTATATAGGTCGCAGCTGGGGCTGGGTTAGTCACGGAAAATACTGCATTCCTCATTAATCTTCGGACTTGAAGACAAGCTTTATTTGATTTTTTTCGCCATATTAATATTTAATTTTTTTTTCAATTCTAAGTTGTTATGGCACTTATTATCATCACTTCTACGTCTCATAGAGAGCCATCTGGTGACGGCCATTTATTAATTAATCTTCATTGGTCCCCTTTAGTAGTAGAACGAATATGGTTCATCTTGTAGAGCACTTTGTTTTGGAAATATTGGTCTACCTTTTGTCGTATAAATATGACTTTTGTCGGAATAAAGATATTCTCAAGTGGCAGTTGAATTTGTTGACCTTCCCTTGCCTGATCTGTTTTCATGTGTCATTTGAACTAAAGACAAGTTTCTGGCGATAACAATCATAATATTAACTATAACTTACTGTACAATGTATAAATGTGAGTGTGTCCAATGTACAAATGTGAGTGTGTCCAATGTATAAATGTGAGTGTGTCCAATGTACAAATGTGAGTGTGTTCAATGTACAAATGTAAGTGTGTACCATCTACACATGTGAGTGTGTTCTTATATTTAGATACACAATGATTAAAAAGAAGATGAAATCTAATTCTATCTACGAAGAAAAATAAACGTTCACAGAACTTGGGACATCTTAGCAGACGTCACAAGCACCAGGTGGCGCGAATCTGGTCTCGGAATTCTGTCTTGTCTTACAGTTGCATCATTCAGGCGCCTTTTTATTTGTGGGTCTAGATCTAGATTTGACTAAATCATCTCTGTAGTGCAGTCAAAGGAAACCAAGAGGCTCGTGCCAAAAAACAGCAACCCAACAATCCAAACTGAATGAACTGAATCCTCCTTATACATATGTTGTTGGTTGGTAATGCTTGAAGCATGCAACCTTAACTGTTAGCAAAGTAGCGTTTTACTAATATAATATATTTATCTGTCTGTCTATCCGTGCATCTATCTATCTATATTTAAGTATATTCATTCTCTTTAAATATTTGTTTCCATATGTTTTATATCACTTTAGTGATCTCTAATACCCGTTACTTCAAGGTTTACATCTCTAATCACTATTACTTCAAGTTTCACATCTCTAATCACTATTACTTCAAGTTTCACTTCTCTAATCACTATTACTTCAAGTTTCACATCTCTAATCACTATTACTTCATGTTTCACTTCTCTAATCACTATTACTTCATGTTTCACTTCTCTAATCACTATTACTTCATGTTTCACTTCTCTAATCACTATTACTTCATGTTTCACTTCTCTAATCACTATTACTTCATGTTTCACTTCTCTAATCACTATTACTTCATGTTTCACATCTCTAATCACTATTACTTCAAGTTTCACATCTCTAATCACTATTACTTCAAGTTTCACTTCTCTAATCACTATTACTTCATGTTTCACTTCTCTAATCACTATTACTTCATGTTTCACTTCTCTAACACTATTACTTCATGTTTCACTTCTCTAATCACTATTACTTCATGTTTCACTTCTCTAATCACTATTACTTCATGTTTCACTTCTCTAATCACTATTACTTCATGTTTCACTTCTCTAATCACTATTACTTCATGTTTCACTTCTCTAATCACTATTACTTCAAGTTTCACATCTCTAATCACTATTACTTCAAGTTTCACATCTCTAATCACTATTACTTCATGTTTCACTTCTCTAATCACTATTACTTCAAGTTTCACATCTCTAATCACTATTACTTCATGTTTCACTTCTCTAATCACTATTACTTCAAGTTTCACATCTCTAATCACTATTACTTCATGTTTCACTTCTCTAATCACTATTACTTCATGTTTCACTTCTCTAATCACTATTACTTCATGTTTCACTTCTCTAATCACTATTACTTCATGTTTCACTTCTCTAATCACTATTACTTCAAGTTTCACATCTCTAATCACTATTACTTCAAGGTTTACTTCTCTAATCACTATTACTTCATGTTTCACATCTCTAATCACTATTACTTCAAGTTTCACATCTCTAATCACTATTACTTCAAGTTTCACTTCTCTAATCACTATTACTTCATGTTTCACTTCTCTAATCACTATTACTTCATGTTTCACTTCTCTAATCACTATTACTTCATGTTTCACTTCTCTAATCACTATAACTTCAAGTTTCACTTCTCTAATCACTATTACTTCATGTTTCACTTCTCTAATCACTATTACTTCATGTTTCACTTCTCTAATCACTATTACTTCATGTTTCACTTCTCTAATCACTATTACTTCAAATTTCACATCTCTAATTCTTATTACTTCCATGTTGGACACTTTACTTATTTTCCACCCTTCAGACTTTGTTTTACTTATGACATCTTCTGTTTCCTACATTCAAAATGTCTTGGAAGCAGAGAGTTAATATTGAGTGCATAAGGGTTAAAGAAATACATTTTGAGCATTCTTTTGAAGTTGTGTCATACATGAAGTAAGCGTAGTTAGAAACGTAAAAAAGTCAGTACTATGTAGGCAGTACTATGTAGGCAGTACTATGTAGGCAGTACTATGTAGGCAGTACTATGTAGGCAGTACTATGTAGGCAGTACTTTGTAGGCAGTACTATGTGGGCAGTACTATGTAGGCAGTACTATGTAGGCAGTACTATGTGGGCAGTACTATGTAGGCAGTACTATGTAGGCAGTACTATGTAGGCAGTACTATGTAAGTGTAGGCAGTACTATGTAAGAATACTATGTAAGCAGTACTATGTAAGCAGTACTATGTAAGCAGTACTATGTAGGCTGTACTATGTAGGCAGTACTATGTAGGCAGTACTATGTAGGCAGTACTATGTAAGTGTAGGCAGTACTATGTAAGAATACTATGTAAGCAGTACTATGTAAGCAGTACTATGTAGGCTGTACTATGTAGGCTGTACTATGTAGGCTGTACTATGTAGGCAGTACTATGTTAGCAGTACTAGGGAAGAGTTGTTTTCAGATGAATATATAGTATATTAGTTGCCAATTTGTTTTTATATAAGTTTCTAAATCATTAGATATCACGCTGATGCTTCCTTCATATTAAAATTATTTTATGATGTAATCAAAAGAGCTTAATTTAAGTGCCAAAAAGTGCATAAAAATGATCATATACCATTTAAAAAAATATAGTTTATCTACGCATCCATTTTTTTATACACTAAATAAGCCAAAAAAGGTATTTATTTATAATTTTTCCACCCTACAAGACAATCTTCAATAAAGCATACATTATTTTCTTTGCTCATTTCAGCACAGTAGATTGAAAGTTTTAAACTCTTGATGTAGCATGAAGTTATTTTTAACAAAGCTGTTATCAACTCACTCTGACTGTCTGTCTGGTCAAACGTTGGTCCATGTTAGTTCTCTGACACCCAATCTCGGATCAAGCTGAAATTTAGCACAATTATTTATTTGACCTGACGACACTAAAATAAAATGTAACCAATTAGTTAATTAATTACTGGTAATTTGGTAATTAATTGTTTTGTTTGGTATCTGAAACAAGGGAAAGAATTTGTACTTGACTAAAGTGGTGGAATAAGCTGAATTAGTCCCGTTTTTACATCGTTGTCTGAGTCTTCGTGAATACTATAGAAACAATAGACAACTCTACAATCTTGCTTATTCATAGACCCTCCACTGGCAGGGTTGTTACAGTCTTGGCTTGTGAAGCCTGAGAAGGCTTGATCCACAAGTTCGAATTCAGGTCGTTTCCCCCTTTCAAAAAAATGTGTATAAATGTTTTTTTTTTCATTGTTAGTCTAGATCTTTTATAAATCTAATGACATGACTGATCCAGACTAATTGATACAAGTACGCTGAATATAAGTTTTTTTTTAAAAAGTATTTTTTTGTTGTTTTTCTTGTTATTATTTACTTAGCAACTGTAATCTTTCAATATGGCGTCTTTGACAATTTTTTAAAATTTTGTTTCCATATTTCAAAATGTCTCCAAAGCTTCCTCTTTTCGTTTTCTTACGTTTTTTCTTTAGGTTCCATTCTTTTACCACCGCATTTCTTCATATCATTTTCCTTTCTTTTTCTCTCTTGATGTTTTTTTTAAAAATTGCTTTAAGAGCGTAAACGTTTCTTTATATGATCCTAGAGCAGATTACTGTGATCAACATTTAGCATGAACAATCCCCCAATAGTTCACTATATTATACCACTTGTTGGCTTACTGAATAGTTGAGCTTTGTTCACGTGGCTCACTCGTTTAGAAATATAGATCCATCTTAAAGGGCTTTCAAATATTCTGGGAGCGGATAAATTCTCTACGCCGAAGTTAAGCTGCTATAGAACCAGTGTGTGTTTATTTGTGAAACTATGATTCCTTGCCCCTCTATTTATGCAGTGCCGTCTACAAATAAGAAGTTCTGTACAAGACCAGGACTGATTGGATCATCGGAATGAGGCCAATGCTGCTTATGCAAAGATTGTACCCATGCTAGGACAGGTCACGTGTTTGTAACGGATACAACCACCTTTCGCTGCAGCCGTCAAGCTGTGCTCGCTGTTGTCGCTGTGCTCGGGAAATATCTCATTAATGCAAGGCTGTGTTGATCTTCTCGTAGTCTCCCAGCTGTGACAGCCGTGGATCTAGCTTATAGATGTGGCAGTAAGGAAGAATGTTGATATTCAAAATTTAAGGTCCCATATCTTGCCCAGCAGTTGGTTCTAGAGTATGGCATTTCCTGCTCTCTTGACCAGGAAGAAGACTCCCGAACTTGATCCAATACTCTCCTTTGAGTGTTCAATCTATAGCAATAGTTTGGGAGCCAGCACAGACAAGACGAGTCAAGACTAGCTCTTCAGTCACTAGATCTAGCTGTAAGCTACTTGTGAGGTCTCGTCTGTGTGTGTATGTAGGTAAGCGGGGAAAACTGAAATCCTTTAGAGCAGGCACGTAAGAGCTAAGTGAGCCCAGACCAGAGCTCTTGGAGGACCTGTCTTGACCTTATACTTACTTAAGTAGATAAGGCTTTACTTATCGGTAGACTTACCGCTTCCCCCCCCCCCCCCCCTTCTCTGCTGGTAGATTTGTGACAAGAAACTAAAAGAGACGAATGTTGAGACTGATTAGAATTAAAAGGCGGGGGGAGGGGGGCTCTTTTGAGGCAAATACTGCAAAGGGGGGGAGGAGGATATTTTAGTGGTAGAGACTAAACAGAGATACAGCATTAAGAAATAGACTTGAATTATTATTGTTAGAGAGAAAGATGAGGGAGAGACAGAAGAAAGAGGGAGAGAGAGAGCAGGGAGAGAGAGAGAGCAGGGAGAGAGAGAGAGCAGGGAGAGAGAGAGCAGGTAGAGAGAGAGAGCAGGGAGAGAGAGAGAGCAGGGAGAGAGAGAGCAGGGAGGGAGAGAGAGCAGGGAGAGAGAGCAGGGAGAGAGAGAGCAGGTAGAGAGAGAGAGAGCAGGGAGAGAGAGAGAGCAGGGAGAGAGAGAGAGCAGGGAGAGAGAGAGCAGGGAGGGAGAGAGAGCAGGGAGAGAGAGAGCAGGAAAGAAGGTGATTGAGGACGACACAGACGGAGAGCTGGGAAAGAGAGAGGGAGACATAGTTAAAGCTATCGGGAGGGATAGAGAGAAAGGAAGAGAGAGAAGAAGAGAGAGAGAAAGAAAGAGAGAGAGAGAAAGAAAGAGAGAGAGAGAAAGAGTAAGAGAGAGAGAGAGAGAGAGAGAGAAAGATGGAGCGAGGGGTAAACAGGAAACGAGAGAAAGGAAGATAAAATAATTAGTACACAGAAGTGAACACATTGTTTCACGTGACAAGTTAGTACACAGAAGTGAGCACATTGTTTCACGTGACAAGTTAGTACACAGAAGTGAACACATTGTCTCACGCGACAAGTTAGTACACAGAAGTAAACACATTGTCTCACGCGATAAGTTAGTACACAGAAGTGAACACATTGTCTCACGTGACAAGTTAGTACACAGAAGTGAACACATTGTGAAAGTTAACATGTGTACAACAGACAACAGAACTAATAATGGATTAATTCAATTTGGCCAACATTTAAGTCATCATCATCATCATCAAACTCCATTTCAGTGAGAACTTGAGAGGCTTAAATCCTCTCTTGCAAAAGCCCTGGACAAAAACCCTACTGTCTTGTGTAGTGCATACACGTCACCATACAGGTCAAGAATTTTGGGTTTCCCAGACCTGTCGAGACGGAGATCAGCAAGTCTGGGGCAATCAAACAGAAGGCACGGTTTCCTCTTTCTTCCTCGCAGCGGGGGCACCGTGAATCGAAATTTGGCTATAGCCGTGAGAAGTATGAGCCAACAGGACAGTGGCCTGTCCTGCACTGTGCTATAATAGCTTGCTCAGGCCTGGACTGCCTCTACCACGGGGAAGTGCGGTCAGGGCGCCTCATGCGCTCCCAGACTCCAAGGGCGTTTTGGGAGTTGTCCCAGCACTCTAACCACTTTTTCATTTCTGTTTTTTGAATTATAGCCAGAGCATTTAAGTGAAGGCGGAAGTATATAGGGACACAAAGAGGGATTTGTTGAAATCTGAGCAGTTTGACCTCCACGTGGCTATTCTCGCCACCATAAAAAAAAACCTAGGGTGGTCTGAAATCTCCTAAATTTGGTAGCATTACTGTTTCACTTTAGGAATTCAAAAAGGATTTCTGGATAAAGCAGCGAAGAATAAAGCGAAGAATACAGGAAAACATCTCAGAAGACTTTGGAGAAATGTCGACTGATCCACCAAAAGTACTTCGCGGAGACATTAATAAAAAAAAGAGTAGGTGTCAGCAGCCACGCAGACTTTCCAAAACTTCTAACATGTCAGTTCCAAGATAAAGTTATAAATAGTACAAAAGTGAAGAACCGACAACAGAAAATACAATATATTGTGTGTAGAGAACAAACAGATTATTATCTATCCGTGCCAATGGGAGGCGAGCCAGGATTGGTTCATCGTATTCTTCTTCTTTTTCGAAATTGTAAAATCAAACATAGGCCTAATGTATCCTATATTAACCAATCTAAGAAGAGAGATGGTCATCAAACAAAGACTCTAGATCTCTTTAACTCTTGTGCACGTTTTGGAAGCCATTTACACCACAAATACCAAACACCAGCACTCTTCAAAAGAACAATTACATTTGATAATTTAGGGGGAAATAACGGGACGTAACTCCATCAAACAAACTATTCAGAGACACAAGCAGACGTTAAAAGATGGCGGACAAAGAACAGGGGAGTGAAAGGAGCAAAACAACATGCAAAGTGTTATTTCACGAGGGTTAACTCTGTATACCCTGGCGTGCCGAAGACGCGAAACCTTTCCAGCGGCGCCCTGGCACAGCTCTAAGTGACTGAAACTATTTGCCCAGCATCAAAATGTGTTTTTTAGGGTTAAAGTTCGCCGTAAATAAACTCTTGTGATCTTTGTGTGTCTTAGGCGTAGCTGCAGGAAATTATGTGAGCATTGTCTTTTTAAAGGTAACAGACTTTAAGCAAGACTTTATCGCCATTTTATGTAGATTTAAGGTCGGTTCATGGTTTGCTGCAGGATATTATTTTAGCTCTACATATTTTAATTAAAGATCCATTTATAAATATACAAATATGCATATAGATATGTAGTTCTACAATCTACGTTTAGGAACATAAAGGGATATAGATTTATAAAGTTAGATATATAGACAGCGGCGTAGCTAGGTATTCGCCATCATTTAGGGGCCCCTACACTTTGCGTAATATTTAATATTTCATGTAAAAATAACACTCATTTGGGCCCCCTGAACTGGGGGCCCAAGGGGATTTTCAAATTCTCCCCTTCCCTTCCCCCACCTTAGCTACGCCTCTGTATATAGATGTATATAATCTTGATAAATAGATAACTATTTACTATAAAAAAATAGATTAATTTTGAAACACTATAAGAGAAAGGACTTAGGGCCTAGGCTAAACTTCCCATAAACTGGCATTAGTCTTGTCTTGGCGCCCTAGAAGCCACTACACTTCCAGAAAGGTCATGAGCTTAGTTACATGTTTATTGGTAGACAGACACAACTGTATGACAGTAGAGTCAAGGTCTGTTCACTTTGAGGTGGTCTATCAACCATATGCAAATATGACACACACCACTTCCTTAGAGCCAGTTCTTCATCTTCTTAAATATACCAAATCTGAAGAAATGTGGCCTCCCACACAACCTCACGTAAGGAACAGGTTGGGGAATTGGGCCAATACAGGCGGGCACTTCTCTTCCTGCTATCCCGTGCAATGGTCTCCGTCTGATAACCCACTGGGGAACATATTGGTTTTCCCTACAATCTTTGTCTGCTCAAAATGTCTTTCTATGTGGGTTCCACGCTAACGGCGGGAAAATGTCTTCCTCTATCTTTCACTTTTGTAACTGTAGAATGAAATCCTAATTAATTGTGTTCATTAAGTGCGCTGGTGCTGTTGCATTTCTTTGGCATCGAATACAATGAATAGCAGAACTAATAGTATGTTTCTTGCTAGCTGAAAGGATTCAAGACTTGGTTCTTTACAAGCATGCACAGAAGGATGTCATACAGTCGTCATCCATTATACACTTCAGCACAGAAAGGCTACAGGCAACTTTCTCAGAGCAGGAATGTCAAATTCGCAGGAGAAAACCTCATTTGCTCTTTTCACGGACACAGACTTTAAAATCAATTCAATAAATGACAACGATGTTGAATAGGTCTACAAATATGAATAAAACCGGAACATGACTTGTAGAAACATGACTTGTAGAAACATGACTTGTAGAAACATGACTTGTAGAAACATGACTTGTAGAAACATGACTTGTACAAACATGACTTGTAGAAACATGACTTGTAGAAACATGACTTGTAGAAACATGACTTGTAGAAACATGACTTGTAGAAACATGACTTGTAGAAACATGACTTGTAGAAACATGACTTGTAGAGACATGACTTGTAGAGACATGACTTGTAGAAACATGACTTGTAGAAACATGACTTGTAGAAACATGACTTGTAGAACAGGAAATAAAACGTTCAAAAATATTTCATTCCCTGGGACCTGTATATTTCTAACATGTTGAGATTTCTGTGCCCGGTCTCAGGTTACAACTTTACTAGCTCCACCCCCTCCCCAAAGACATTTTTTTTACATCTGGACTTTACAGCTGTATTGAAGCTGATACAACTGGAAGGGATCGTCTTCTGAAACTGATTTTTGTTCTGAAGTTTGGTGAAAGTAGATAGATGAATAGAAATTGCAATTCTTCCACCCTAATACTCTTTTTGGAACAGAAATGTTAAAATGTTAAAAATAAAGGATACATTGTCATTAGTACACTGTATTGTACAGCCTCGGTCTCACCAAAGAAGAAGAACACGAGAAATATTAAATGAACATTAGAAAAAAAAACTGTGTGTGCCCAAAAGCGTGTTACACCTGTTTTTCTGAAAGAGAGAGGTAGACACAGACAGACAGACCGAGAGTAATAATTTTACTGGTTGTTGTATTTTTTTCCCTAATAATTATGCCAAAGTTATGTCTAGTAAAATTGTCTAATTATTGAAGTGTCTCCCTGGACACCAAAACTCACTTAAAACTTTGCAACATTTAAACACAAATGATTGCAAACACTTCCGCTGACAAACGCTATTTGTTCCAAGTTCTCGTGTTGCGTTAAGTTAAGCAATTCGCGATGACGACAGCAACAGCAGTGCAGCACTTCAAGAGCGACCATTCATTTCCTTACCCAACATGACTAGGAACTACGCCATTGCTAACACAATGAATTATCTCCTCTTTGGTCAGCAGACGAGCTGTAGAAACGTCTTATTGTAACGAGCTCACACATAGAGTAATTAAAACATCTCACTCATTTAAAAAAAATGAGGTGCGAGCTGAAACCTCCCAAAGGATCACTTCTGAAAATGTTAACCCAATTTTTAATTCAGACTCCCCCTCCCCTCCCCGTGAAACTGGACCCGCCAGCAGACAGACAACTTGTAAAATATTGTCTTCTAATGAAGTTATCCATTTGTCTGACTTTTAACTTTTAAGAAAGAAAAAGGTCTGGGCAAAGAATTAGGTTTTAAAAATGAACTTTTCTAATTAAATCCATTTATACTATTGCGCAAGACGCAAGGACTTTGTGTGTAGTCTCGAACCATCGTATGTTTGTACGTCTGTCTGGGGAGGCCCATGCAATCTTATCATCATGTTCGCTTACGTTCGGACAAACAAAATGTCCAAAAGCTATTACTTTTTTTTTTGGCTGCTTTTATCAGCTTTAGAACTACAGATTAAAAAACAGCAATGGTGTCAACCAAAGGTATTTAAATTACGTTCACCTGATTATTGCACTGATCTACATACCTACAATTCTTATCATTTTTTTGGACGATTTCACAACGTATTTTTTTTGCAAGCAGTCACCCTAGTACAGTATCAAGTCTCGTACATTTCTGGTCCCTAGCGACCTGGCTGTGTAAGTACTTCCGGGTGGATGGATGATGATCAAATAATGAGAAGAAACCATAAACCAATAGATTTACAGCTTGGATGGACGCACTGCTGCTATGGTAGATGTCACAGACGAAACAGAAGGCCATATCATTTAGATGTAAGACTGAACTTTATTCCTTCTTTGATACTCTAAATAAGAAAACGTTAAGTTCATTTTTTATTATAGTACAGAGTGTAAAACTGTTGCTTTAAGCAGAAGTACTTTACTGTAATCTATGTTACAATAGGAGATTTTCATAAATGGAGGCAAGTCCAAAAAAAAAAAAAAAAGCTTTTTGGTGTATCCGGTGTACAAAACAATTGGTAAGTGAAGTATTTTATTATTTTTTTTACTATTTAAAAATGTGGAATTTAATTCCTGGGCTCCTTCACTGATAGTACAGGCTGGCTAATTGTTATTTTTGTTATTTTGTTGGCGATCTTTCAATATGGTGTCTTTGATTTATTTAATTTGTATAGGTCAAAATCTCTCAATCTTCCTCTTTAAATTTTCATTTGGTTCCATTATATCGCCGACGTATTTCTTCATATGGTTTTCTATCTATAGTTTACTTAGCATACAGGACAAGATTAATACATGTATAAGCGTAAGACGCAATAATCTTCTGCTTTGAAAGGGTATCTATAGTTTATATAAGATGAAATGAAGAAAAAACATTTTCGTAAAATAGAGATTTGGTCCAAGCAGATACCTATCAATCCTTTTATTACAAAGCTTAAATTAATGTTGTTACTGGTTGTTGACTTGTAGCACCAAACTGCTGGTAGACAACCAAACCGTTGTAGGCGGTAATATATCTTAACTAATAAAACTTTAAATAGTTTGAATAACTTCCTTTTGTGAACAAAACTAAATAGAACTTTATTTCTAGATAAAATCGAGCTAATATGAGATCAAATAAATGTAGCAGACTTCAGTTATAATATTTCTTAACAAAATCGAACTCACTACAATAACACAACCTTTCAGTCTCACGTGTTGGAGTCGTCTTCTCTGAGACCAAGTGACGACAATGCCAACTATGATGCATCTTTGACAACAAATCGCTAAACTCTTCCCATCGTCACCATATAAACACACACACACGCACGCACACACACATACACACACTATATAACAATCAACTTACTCTGTCTGTCTATATAGTAAAAAATGATCATAGCACTTTGAGAAAGTGATAGGATCATATCACAGTGAGAAAGTGATAGGATCATAACACAGTGAAAAAGTGCAAGGATCATAGCACAGTGAGAAAGTGATAGGATCATAGCACAGTGAGAAAGTACTAGGATCATAGCACAGTGAGAAAGTGACAGGGTAATAGCACATTGAGAAAGTGATAATATCATAGCACATTGAGAAATTTATAGGAACATAGCACATTGAGAAAGTGATAGGATCATAGCACATTGAGAAAGTGATAGGATCATAGCACATTAGCACATTGAGAAAGTGATATGATCATAGCACATTTAGAAAGTGAAAGGGTCATAGCACATTGAGATAATTATAGGAAAATAGCACATTGAGAAAGTGATAGGAACAAATCACAGTAAGAAAGTAATAGGATCATAGCACAGTAAGAAAGTGATAGGATCATAGCACAGTTAGAAAGTGATAGGATCATAGCACATTGAGAAAGTGATAGGATCATAGCACATTGAGAAAGTGATAGGATCATAGCACATTGAGAAATTTAAAGGAACATAGCACATTAAGAAAGTGATAGGATCATAGCACATTGAGAAAGTGATAGGATCATAGCACAGTAAGAAAGTAATAGGATCATGGCACATTGAGAAAGTGTTAGGATCATAGCACAGTAAGAAAGTGATAGGATCATAGCACATAAAAAAAAGTGATAGGATCATAGCACATTGAAAAAGTGATATAATCATTGCACATTGAGAAATTTGTAGGAACATAGCACATTGAGAAAGTGATAGGATCATAGCACAGTAAGAAAGTGATAGGTAGGATCATAGCACTTTGATATAGTGATAGGATCATGGCACATTGGGAAATAGATAGGAACATAGCACGTTGAGAAAGTGATAGGATCATAGCACAGTAAGAAAGTGATAGGATCATAGCACATTGAGAAAGTGATAGTATCATAGCACAGTGAGAAACTGATAGGATCATAGCACAGTGAGAAAGGGATAGGATCATAGGTCAGTGAGAAAGGGATAGGATCATAGCACAGTGAGAAAGTGATAGGGTCATAGCACATTGAGAAAGTGATAGTATCATAGCACATTGAGAAAGTGATAGGATCGATGCACATTGAGAAAGTGATAGGATCATAGCACTTTAAATAAGTGATAGGATCATATCACAGTGAGAAAGTGATAGGATCATAGCACAGTGAAAAAGTGCGAGGATCATAGCACTTTGAGAAAGTGATAGGATAATAACACAGTGAGAAAGTGATAGGATCATAGCACAGTGAGAAAGTGCTAGGATCATAGCACAGTGAGAAAGTATTAGGATCATAGCACAGTGAGAAAGTGCTAGGATCATAGCACAGTGAGAAAGTGATAGGATCATAGCACAGTGAGAAAGTGATAGGGTCATAGCACATTGAGAAAGTGATAATATCATAGCACAGTGAGAAATTGATAGGATCATAACATAGTGAGAAAGTGATAGGATCATAGCACAGTGAGAAAGTGATAGGATCATAGCACATTGAGAAAGTGATAGGATCATAGCACAGTGAAAAAGCGAAACAAAACAATTTATAAACATATTTCTAATCGCATATATTTATTATGTCTAGGCCAATCATTAATATAATTACATAAATCATCCAAACTAATTGATACAACTACATTTAATGTAAGCTTTGTTTTTTTTTTAAGTTTTATTTCTTAGTGTAGTGAACATGCTGACCCCTCTATTCAACTCTCATTTAGAGCATATCCTGTCCCCCCCTATTCAACTCTCTGGTAGAGCATATCCTCTCCCCCCCCCTATTCAACTCTCTGGTAGAGCATATCCTCTCTCCTCCCCCCCCCCCCATTCAACTCTCTGGTAGAGCATATCCTCTCTCCCCCCCTATTCAACTCTCATTTAGAGCATATCCTCCCCCCCCATTCAACTCTCTGGTAGAGCATATCCTCTCTCCACCCCTATTCAACTCTCTGGTAGAGCATATCCTCTCTCCCCCCTATTCAACTCTCTGGTCGAGCATATCCTGCCCCCCAACCACCCCACCTAGATCTAGTTGTTTCTTGTCAAGACGAGAGTCAATCAACACATGAAATGAGATTTGAGCTGAGGGCTAGAAAGATGCGAGACAACTCTTTTGTCAGCTGTCTTACAATGAGTTGCACTTGGCTCATGATGAGTTCTGGATGCCCATTCGGAGTGGGAGGGAGGGGGTAGAAGAGGGAATCTCCCCCCCCCCCCCCCAGAAAAAAGCAACAACAATAAGAACTCCAACAACAAAACAGATAGAGGCCCACCAAACAATGGAATGAGGAAAACTCCACACACCCTGTTGCTATATAGGTAAGTGATGTACCTTTCCAAACTTGAGAGAGGGTAAAGTAAGTGCAGGGGAAATGAGTGAATGAAATGCTGGAAAAAATGTTTATTTCCTGCAAGGCTAAGCCACCTTGAACCTTTCTATGTCACATGAGCAATAATTAGTGAGGCGTAGATTTGTCATCAAATTTTATGTACATTTGAAACAAAATAGTGAACTTTTATCTCTTAACTTTTATCTTGTACATTTTTCTATTAACCTAATCACAATCTTCTATTTTAGGGGCACGTTTGTTATTCTAGTTTTTATATTCGCTAAAAATGAAGAATAGCAATGGAAAAATGATAAAGTCAATGTTTGGCAAGAAATGATAAAGTCAATGATTGGCAAGAAATGATAAAGTCAATGATTGGCAAGAAATGATAAAGTCAATGATTGGCAAGAAATGATAAAGTCAATGATTGGCAAGAAATGATAAAGTCAATGTTTGGCAAGAAATGATAAAGTCAATGTTTGGCAAGAAATGATAAAGTCAATGTTTGGCAAGAAATGGTAAAGTCTATGTTTGGGAAGAAATGATAAAGTCAATGTTTGGCAAGAAATGATAAAGTCAATGTTTGGCAAGAAATGATAAAGTCAATGTTTGGCAAGAAATGGTAAAGTCTATGTTTGGGAAGAAATGATAAAGTCAATGTTTGGCAGGAAATGATAAAGTCAATGTTTGGCAAGAAATGATAAAGTCAATGTTTGGCAAGAAATGATTAAGTCAATGTTTGGCAAGAAATGATAAAGTCAATGTTTGGCAAGAAATGAAAACGTCAATGTTTAGTAAGAAATGGTAAAGTCAATTTTTGGCAAGAAATGATAAAGTCAATGTTTGGTAAGAAATGGTAAAATCAATGTTTGGCAAGAAATGATAAAGTCAATGTTTGGTAAGAAAAGGTAAAGTAAATGTTTGGCAAGAAATGATAAAGTCAATGTTTGGTAAGAAATGGTAAAATCAATGTTTGGCAAGAAATGATAAAGTCAATGTTTGGTAAGAAAAGGTAAAGTAAATGATTGGGAAGAAATGGCAAAGTCAATGTTTGGCAAGAAATGGTAAAGTCAATGTTTGGCAAGAAATGGTAAAGTCAATGTTTGGCAAGAAATGATAAAGTCAATGTTTGGCAAGAAATGGTAAAGTCAATGTTTGGCAAGAAATGATAAAGTCAATGTTTGGCAAGAAATGGTAAAGTCAATGTTTGGCAAGAAATGATAAAGTCAATGTTCGGCAAGAAATGGTAAAATGAATGTTTGGCAAGAAATGGTAAAATGAATGTTTGGCAAGAAATGATAAAGTCAATTTTTAGCAAGAAATGATAAAGTCAATGTTTGGCAAGAAAAGGTAATGTCAATATCTGGTAATAAATGGTAAAGTCAATGTTAACGAATCTCATGTTGGATAAGCACTATGTTAAGAATCATTGAGTTACTCCAGTCAGAGTTGTTTGCAAGTAATCCAGTTCTCCATCTAGAAATGTACAAAATAAAATGGCAATGGGACAAGTGCGAGAAACTCTCAAGGGTTTTGGATTTTATTCAAAAGATGAAACAATTTTTTCATGGTCACTTAAAATTAAGAAAACTATCTCGAAAGCCGATATTGGCTCGAACCGACATAAATATATGGGGTCCCAGCAAGTTGTATTATGATAAAGGGCTGTTTTCCAAAAGAACTGAATGTTTTCCAAAAGAACTGAATGTTTTCCAAAAAAAAAAACTGATTTTTTCCAAAGAGAACTGAATGTTTTCCAAAATGAATGTTTTCCAAAAAGAACTGAATGTTTTCCAAAAAGAACTGAATGTTTTCCAAAGAGAACTAAATGTTTTCCAAAAATAACTGAATGTTTTCCAAAAATAACTGAATGTTTTCTAAATGAGAATGGATTGTTCACCAAATGAGAACGAATTGCTTATGTAAAGAGAACATATTAATTTTCAGTAGATCTACTTTCTAGCTTTTCGAAAACTAGATTTCGTTTTGTGTTTCGACCTCTTCAGAATGTTTGAGTTAAGAAGGCCGAAATTCAGAAGGTCTTAAAAAGTCACTGTCAGTCACATGTTGGTCTTGTTGTCTGACTGATTTTGTCAGTCACACGTTGGTCTTGTTGTCTGACTGATTTTGTCAGTCACACGTTGGTCTTGTTGTCTGACTGATTTTGTCAGTCACACGTTGGTCTTGTTGTCTGAATGATTTTGTCTGTCACACGTTGGTCTTGTTGTATAACTGATTTTGTCTGTCTACTCGTCTGTCATATAGTCTGACTGATTTTGTCTGTGAGAACATTCTCCCTGTTGAAGTCTAACACAATTTCTAATCTAATCATTCTCCAAGCCTTTTAACGTATGAGGCACCTTCCATTTATGATGACGTATTTACCGACACGGATGTTGAGTAAAGACTTAATGGCCAGCCTGTGGATAAGAAGCTGGTCTCAACAAAAACAAAAAATAAAAAAACACGGAACTCACATATTCTCAAACAAATATACACATATACTCACACACATACATAAATGTAAAATAAAACTCACGCGCGAAGACTTGAAAACAAATCTGAAAGCAGTGTTATCACTAAACACTTTTTTAAAAAGATTTTTGTTTTAAATACATGACGACAGAAAATCCAATTCTCTCCTCCATTAAATTCTCCTAAATTTCATAAAGACAAAGTTTTACTTTCAGTGGCTTTTTGTTTTAAAGCATTGTACAGGAGAACGATATCCCATCAGTTGGAATGTCTCAACCTATAACATAGGTTATCAATCATATCTCAGATGTAATGTCTCAACCTATAACATAGGTTATCAATCATATCTCAGATGTAATGTCTCAACCTATAACATAGGTTATCAATCATATCTCAGATGTAATGTCTCAACCTATAACATAGGTTATCAATCATATCTCAGTTGGAATGTCTCAACCTATAACATAGGTTATCAATCATATCTCAGATGTAATGTCTCAACCTATAACATAGGTTATCAATCATATCTCAGTTGGAATGTCTCAACCTATAACATAGGTTATCAATCATATCTCAGATGTAATGTCTCAACCTATAACATAGGTTATCAATCATATCTCAGATGTAATGTCTCAACCTATAACATAGGTTATCAATCATATCTCAGATGTAATGTCTCAACCTATAACATAGGTTATCAATCATATCTCAGATGTAATGTCTCAACCTATAACATAGGTTATCAATCATATCTCAGATGTAATGTCTCAACCTGTCTCTTTGTCTATCTATCTATCTAACTATCTATTTATCTATCTATCTATCTATCTATCTATCTATCTATCTATCTATCTATCTATCTATCTATCTATCTATCTATCTATCTATCTATCTATCTGTCAGTCTGTCTATCTGTCTGTCTGTCTGTTTATCTATCTATCTATTTATCTATCTATCTATCTATCTATCTATCTATCTATCTATCTATCTATCTATCTGTCTATCTATCTATCTGTCTGTTTGTCTGTCTGTCTATCTATCTATCTATCTATCTATCTGTCTGTTTGTCTGTCTGTCTATCTATCTATCTATCTGTCTGTCTGTCTATCTACCTATCTATCTATCTATCTATCTATCTATCTATCTGTCTGTCTGTCTGTCTATCTATCTATCTGTTTGTCTGTCTGTCTATCTATCTATCTGTTTGTCTGTCTGTCTGTCTGTCTGTCTGTCTATCTATCTATCTATCTATCTATCTATCTGTCTATCTATCTATCTATCTATCTATCTATCTATCTATCTATCTATCTGTCTGTCTGTCTATCTATCTAATTTCTGTCTCTACCTTGCTTTTTTGTTATACATAAAACAAAGAAGAATGGATCCTGACAATGCCTACAATATATAATGGTATCATATGAACCCAACGTCACCCACGTCCATCCAAAATAACGTGGTGACACCGTATCAACTCACTCTGTGTGTCTGGTCAAAAGTTTATACACGTTATTTCTCAAACACCTAATCTTGGTTCAACGTGAAATTTTGCTAAATTATTTCTTTTACCTGACAAAACAAGAATCAATTAAAAAATGTTAACCAAGTAGTTAATTAGCTATTTGTAATTAATTATTTTGTTTGGTATCCCAAACAAAGGAAAGAAATTGTATTTGAATGATGTGGGGGAATAAGTTGAATTAGCCCCCTTTATACTTTGTAGGTCGCCGCTTTAAAGTTTGAAGCTAACAATAGATAAGTAAAAAACCTTCTACTTTCATAAGCAATTCACTGGTATATTATTTGGTGTATTGGCTTGAGGAGGCTGATGAGGCTTTAGCCCTTGATTTCAAATTCAGGAAGATCACCTTTTTTATGTATACATTTAAAAAGCGATCACCCAGATACAACCTTCTTTCTCCCCCTACCCTTTCCCAACATGTCCAACTGATGGGATCATAGCTTATTGAGACAAACAATTGGTACAAATATTTGTAATCGAACAGATTTATTATTATTGTTTGTCTAGATCTCCCTTTCTTCTCTCCCCCCCCCCCCATTTTTTTTCAAAATCGTCCAGTGTAAAGCTTGTCAAGAAAGCATAAAGTAGCGCTAAACAAAAATAATAAGTATAAATATTTCTAATCGCACAGATTTATTGTTGTTGGTTTAGATCTATAACAAATTTAATGGCATGACTGATCCAAACTAATTGATACAATTACAATTAATATAAGCTTTGATTTTTTACAATGTATAAGTATTTTAAAAATGCTTTTTTTTTTTGTTATATCCTCGATTTGATCATTTTCCCTTCAAACTCATAGTTATGTTATGATTGGTCGATTCACATACCATGAGTCTCTGGCAACATCCGTCTAGCAGTGGTTCTCAAACTGGTCCGCGAATGGACTTAGGAGTTCCACAGAAAGAAAATGCATACACTGCTAAAAGCCAGTTTATTCGATCGGATAATTTGAAACAAAAGTAACTCGCCCCTCTCTAATATTTCTATTTCAAATTATTCTTTGACAATCTAAACCAAAAGATTCGAAGACATTCTTCACTTGGATATTCCCGACAGGGTATTGAAATCTTTTGCAAGTGGACAAACTCACATCCCAACTAGAGATGAAACCATACAAACACAGAGGACTGCTTATTGAAATAACACGAAATTTGAACCAATCTTTGAACAAAGATAAGACAAATGTCTGATAGTTGCCAATTGTATATTCCGCATGGTGGCCAGACAATTCCCCACATCAGTCAATTCCCCACATTCCCAACTCCCCACAATTACAATTCCCCACATCACAATTCCCCACATTGCAATTCCCCAAATTCACAATTCCCCACGTTTACAACTCCCCACATTGGGATAATATAAATTGCACTAAATTAATAATATAATGAAGGAATTCTAAAATGCAAATAGTATTAATTAATCTCCAAAAGTTAATATCATGACAATTTTGGTAATTTAAAAAAAGATAAAAATAAAAAATGTTACGTTTTAGCATGTTTTAAGAAAGATTAAAAAAATAATAGAATTTAACTTACCTGTTTCAAATTTTTAAAAGGCAAATTGTATATAAAAATGCATGCTTGGATAATGTATTTTTACATATTTATTAACAAGTAGCGTTTTTAAATAAAATAATGCTCGATGTGGGGAAACGGAGGGCACGCTTTTGTATCATTATATGGACTGTCTTATATAGTACATTAGTCTATGGTTATAATAAATATTATCCCAATGTGGGGAGTTGTAAACGTGGGGAATTGTGAATTTGGGGAATTGCAATGTGGGGAATTGTGATGTGGGGAATTGTAATTGTGGGGAGTTGGGAATGTGGGGAATTGACTGATGTGGGGAATTGTCATGGAACCATTCCGCATTACGGCTTGTTGTACAGAAGTTGTTGGCTTCTTTCTTGTTTTCAAAGTTGGTACAACGCTGAATCAATGCCGTAATGAACCTCACTGAACAAAAAAGACTAGAAATAATTTGTGCTCGTTGCGGTTGTTACAGACAAGACGGATATTAATTAATACGTTCATAAAATCCCATCATGTAAGAATTTTTTTCTTAAATTAAAGTTGTGATTACATCTGTGATCTTTAATAACATTTTATTTAAATTACGCATTATGTAACTTTTTCACGGACAACATAAATGTGTGAACCACTGCTGTAATGAAATTTGCAGTATGTGGCCGTTTTCCGCCATGCCCACACTGCAAATAAGTAGCGTAACAAATCTCAACCAATGCATCTCAAATAAGTAGCGTAACAAATCTCAACCAATGCATCTCAAATAAGTAGCGTAATAAATCTCAACCAATGCATCTCAAATAAGTAGCGTAATAAATCTCAACCAATGCATCTCAAATAAGTAGCGTAATAAATCTCAACCAATGCATCTCAAATAAGTAGCGTAACAAATCTCAACCAATGCATCTCAAATAAGTAGCGAAATAAATCTCAACCAATGCATCTCAAATAAGTAGCGTAACAAATCTCAACCAATGCATCTCAAATAAGTAGCGTAATAAATCTCAATCAATGCATCTCAAATAAGTAGCGTAATAAATCTCAATCAATGCATCTCAAATAAGTAGCGTAATAAATCTCAATCAATGCATCTCAAATAAGTAGCGTAACAAATCTCAATCAATGCATCTCAAATAAGTAGCGTAACAAATCTCAACCAATGCATCTCAAATAAGTAGCGTAATAAATCTCAATCAATGCATCTCAAATAAGTAGCGTAATAAATCTCAATCAATGCATCTCAAATAAGACATTAAATGTGAGTGAAAACCATAACTTTTAATTTCTTTTCTCTCAATCACACAATTATAACATCACCACTAACCAGACTTATCTCCCACTGCCAGTCAAACTGTACCAAATCAAACAATGAACACTCCAGGCCAAAGTTAAAAAAAAAAAACTATTTTTAGAAATTGAAGATTTGCTTTTATCTTGGTCGACCTTTTCTACTACGACCCTAGTAATGTATTTAGTTTGGGGTTGGCGTGGACGAAAACACTTTGTGAATACAAGAAATCGAAGCAGTCGTTTCTGTATAAGAAGCTATCAACGTTTGCTGGTCAGATTTATATATATAAATTAAAGTAATCGATTATGTTCATATCGTGTCTAAATAGTAGATGAGACTGAGAGCGGGTATGTTTGTAATGTGTCTGGCAGACGAACTTTAGACATGTGATCAAGCGAGGCCCTAGAGTGCCATTTAAAAATTATCTATCTATCTGTTTAACTATCTGTCTATCTATCTGTCTGTCTGTCTGTCTATCTATCTATCTATCTATCTATCTGTCTATCTATCTATCTATCTATCTATCTATCTATCTATCTATCTATCTGTCTATCTATCTGTCTATCTATCTATCTATATGTCTATCTATCTATCTATCTATCTGTCTATCTATCTGTCTGTCTGTCTATCTATCTATCTATCTATCTACCTATCTATCTATCTATCTATCTATCTATCTATCTATCTATCTATCTATCTATCTATCTATCTATCTATCTGTCTATCTATCTATCTATATGTCTATCTATCTATCTATCTATCTATCTATCTATCTATCTATCTATCTATCTGTCTATCTATCTGTCTGTCTGTCTATCTATCTATCTATCTACCTATCTATCTAATTTCTGTCTCTACCTTGCTGTCTCTTGCTTTTTGTTATACAAATAACAAACTATTTTCTTACACATGAAAAATTTTTTCTCTCCCCTCCCCCTCCCCCTACGGTCTTATAATGACCACTTATGTATAGTCTTTTTTAAAACTACAACCACTGATAGGGACAGAGAAAATCTTCTCCTAGTTATGTAGCAATAAAACCCCAGTTCGTAAGAGTGTTTGATACTGTATACTTAATGATAGTCTTCTTCCTCCCCCCACCACAGATAACAATGACTTTAATTCCATTCCATGAGTTCAACTCCATTGTCTACAAAACTAATTGTTACTCTCAATACTTTTGTCCGCTGCTCCCTCACTGTAGAAAGAAGGCAGAAGTAATCGATAATGAATTATGATTCTTCCCCCTCCAAGTTGACTAGAATGTAGAGTGGATAAGACGATGCTGAGCAGGGAGGGCAAGGTCACGAGGAGGGGTGGGCAGGAGAAAATGGCAAGCTAGAGACCAGGAGAAGGCACATAGTCACTCAGGTAAAAAGTCGTGGAGAGGGTGTGGCGAACTGTTCGCTCTTTCTGAGCATGTAGAATATTTCGTTTTGATGGATCATTTGTCGATATCAGTTGGCAATTTATTTCATAGGAGGGTTGACTACAAATTGCTTTGTTATCACTCTCATGGGAAGTTTAGTTTCTCATAATAGATCAATCTCGGAAACTTGGGACTACCGAGGCGGTTACACAGGGATAATGGGACGGAATATCGACTCAATATTTTTGAAGCAGGCTAAGACTTGACACATTAATGACATTCAGTTGATCACTAAATACAGAACCTTATGGACAAATAATAGTGTCCGACGGATGAAACGTTTCAATTCTAAACTGAGAGTCTCTAGTTCGATTCCTGGTTGGGGGGGAGGGGGTATTATGAACTTCGAGAAGTTAAGGTCTCCACTGAGTCCACCCTAGTCTAATGGGTACCGGAAATTGGTCGAGAAAAGTGAAAGGCGTTCGGTCATCCTTGGCTCGCAAGATCTGACCGGGAACCTTACATTGCATACACATATACGTGGAAAATGCATTATTAGGAAATGTACTTCTCTTTTATTTTTGGTTAAAATTTTTTTAAAATTCACATCAATTACAGCGTCGTCTTCGTGTCACAGTCCACGGATGTCCGAATCGAGTCTGATTGCAAGACCTTGTGTGTACAATTAGCGAGACCAATCGTCGTAGAAAACCAGGACACTGACCTCCAACATCAAAACCTATGGGCAGTGGTGACCAATAGCTCGTTTTCACGTCACAGGTCTGTATAACATGGCAACGAGGCCAAAGGCTACGCAGATCAGTGTTGAGGCCTACCATAAACGATTGGTTTCGTATGTGGAACGTCGAATACAGATACAGTCCTTGATATAACTGTTATACCTGCACGATCCTTATATAACTGTTGCATTAACATACAGTCTTCAAATCGGTTCTAGACTTGGGCGGCAATCGTTCTCTCTTTCATAATGTCAACATCCTTCCCCGTCTAGTCACTGATAGTGCGCGCCTTCTGCACTACCTTGGATGGCCGTGTGCATGGCAAGGTTATAACAATACAATCTTTGATATAATCTTTAATATTTAATTATTTTATTTTACTACAGCTGTCTTTCAATCCGTATCGTGCAATTCTCTATCAAAAGAACTTATCTCCCCTTAGCTAAGCATTCTTATTTTAAAGACAAGGCTTATCTCTCTAGATTGCTACATGTTTTTTCTATGCATTCTATATGAAACCTAAATTAATTAATTGTAACTAATTGTTTAACTATCTGTTTTTTTTTTATTGATTCATTTGTTGTCCTCGATCATGAGTTTGTATGCAAAATTTGATGACAATTGGATATGTACAAGTGGCCAAAATAAAAAAAAAAAAGATACAGAGTGAATTAAAAAACAGAAACGGTTACGTTTGAAGTGATGAAATTAAAGGCATGCATTAACATTTAACCCATTCTTGAAACAAACACTATTAGGGTAATCTATAGAAACATGCAAACAACATTTTTTTGGACTCTGAAAATAGGCGGTAATAAGACATACTGTTTATGTTTGATAGTGAGTGAATCTATTCTTAGTTCTTCGTTATACATTCAACTATTTCAGATAAGAATTAGAAAAAAAAACAACAATATTAATACCAAATCATTAGAAAGTGGACATGGCGTATACTTTTCTCAAAAGACGAAATCTCAGACGATTTCCAGATTTGACAATAGTCACATGATACAGCATCCCAGTTAGCTTGCTAAAGGTTAGGGACTATATTTGGTAGCCCTAATAGCATTGTCTTTGCAGCTGGACTTCATTCTACATTTGACTAGATGCTACTAGACAGTACATTTTTTTTCTACCCGGAAGTATGTCTAGAGGTTTCCTCCCCTGCTACAAAGTCCCCCCCCCACTTCCGCCCCGTGGTGGTATCTGAATCTCAGACGCTGTCAGTTGATTCAATTCTCACGGCCCTAGTGGAAGACATGACTAAGTTGCTTCTATTACGTCATATCGTCAGACGGTCGCTGGATAAATGCTTCTAAAGTTTGTTGGTTTTGTAAATGAGAAAAGCACGTGGACATTTTAAAATCAGGACTTGCGTTAGAATTAACAATGAATGTAGTTTCTCGCTAACCTTTTGACCTGTTTTAGAAGTAGCTAGACATCGAGAGCAATCACGACATTTAAAGCACTGACGACATCTTATCTTATCTTATATAATACAGACGTTACTTCAAAAAAGAAGATGATTACGTCCTACGCGTCATGCATTTAGTCATGCATATTAACCAATGACTTAAATTCTGCCAAGTCACTGGTTTTTCTGGCTAGCTCAGGCAACCCATTCCATGCTCTAATAGCACTAGGGAAGAAGGAGTATTTGTACAAATTTGTCCTAGCATATTGGACGAGGAATGTGCCTTTATTTTTGTGTCTTTCAGAGTATTTTATTAAATTTTGTTTTTGTATTTGAAGATTATGGTTCAGTGTTTTATGTATAATTGCTACTTTACTTTTGAGTCTTCTGTCCTGAAGGCTTTCTAAATTTAGTGATTTTACTAATGGTGTTACCCTAGTCAAATGTGAATATTCGTTTGTTATGAATCTCACTGCTCTATTTTGTGTTTGTTCCAGTTTCTTAATGTTTTCTTGAGTTGAGGGGTCCCCCACGGTGGATGCATATTCTATTATTGGCCTAACCAAGGTTAAATAACATTTTAGTTTTATGTTCTTATTTGATTTATAAAAATTTCTTTTAATAAACCCTAATGCTTTGTTGGATTTTTTTATAGTTTCATCAATATGTGGATTCCATGACAGTTTTTCATTTATTATAACACCTAGGTATTTTGCGTTTTTAGTCTGTGTTACTGGTTTGCCATGAATAAGATAAGTGGAATTAATTTGTTTTAGTTTTTTTGTTACTCTTAACAACTGACATTTTTCTGGGTGGAAAGACATGCTCCAATTTGATTCCCATTTCTGTAATACATCTAATTCTCTTTGTAAAATATATGTGTCTTGTTTTGTTTTTATTGTTCTATATATTATGCAATCGTCTGCAAATAATCTGACTTTTGTTCCTGAACTAATGCAATTTGGTAAATCATTTATGTAAATTAAAAATAGTAGTGGACCCAAGACTGTTCCTTGAGGTACACCTGAGTTTACTGTTATTGGTGTTGATTTAGAGCCATTTATTATTACAGTTTGTTCTCTCCCTATCAGAAAATCTTTAATCCACTGATGCAGTGGACCGTTAATGCCGAAATATTTTAATTTTTTAAGCAAACTATGGTGGTGAACTTTGTCAAAAGCCTTGGAAAAATCTAGTAAGATAGCATCTATTTGTTCACTATTATCTAAACCTTTTGAGAAATCATCAATTAGTCCTATTAGTTGTGTTTCACATGATCTATATTTCCTAAAGCCATGTTGGTATGGGGTGAGGACATTATGTTTGTCTAAGTGGTTTATGATGTTGCTACATATTATGTGTTCTAGTATTTTACATGTGATGCTGGTAAGTGATACTGGTCTGTAGTTTCCTGGATCAGATTTTTCTCCTTTTTTAAATAGGGGGGTGACATTAGCTTCTTTCCAGTCCTTTGGTACTCTGCCCTGGTTAAGCGATGCCTGAAAGAGTATTTTGAACACTGGGGCTAGCTCATTGCTTAGTTCTTTGAGTAATCTAGCTGGAATACCATCAGGTCCAGACGCTTTATTTGGTTTGGTGTTGGCTAATAGTTTTTTAATTCCATTTTCTTGTACTACTAAATCTTCTATGTTGTCTACTTGGTTCAAATTAAGAAATATGTCTTTGTCTCCTGGGGCTGAGAATGCTGATGCAAAGTATTTGTTTAGGATGTTTGCTTTAGTTTCATTATCATTATGTATTATGTTATGTTCATCTTTTAATGGCGCTATGCCTGTTGTTTCCATTTTCTTAGACTTAATGTATGACCATAGGTTTTTGTTGTTATCTTTAGATATTACATTGTTTATGTATTCACTCTGCAGCTGTCTGCTTACTTTTTGGGTTAGGTGTTTAATTTTTATATACTTTTTGTAAACTCTTTCTGCCTTGGTTTCTTTAAATTTTCTATATAGGTTTTCCTTCTGTTTACAAAGCTTCTTTAGTCTATTATTAAACCAGCATTTATTTATTTTGTTTGATGTGTATTTAGTTGGTATATGATTTTCTATAATGCTTTTAAGATGGATTTTAATGAAATTCCAGAGGTCATCGACTGGTTGGTTAATGTCTTTTTCTAATAAGAATGTTTGTTGAAAGTTTAATGCAGCTTGGTGTAGTTGTGTTAGGTTACATTTATTCCAGAGTAAGATTTTTCTTTTGGTTTTTGTATTGGCTACTGCTTTTATCTGACTGTGTATTTTTATGATCTCATGGTCTGATAGACCAGGGATAATATCATAATCAACTACTAATCCAGGTCTGTTGGTTAAGAAGAGATCTAATGTGTTGTTTAATCTAGTTGGCTTTTTAATGATTTGATCTAAACTTAGGTTGTGTAAAGTTTCTATGAAAAGCTCATTTATGTCCTTAAGGTTTTGGTGTTTATCTATGGTTAGTGTTTTCCAATTTATATCAGGTAGGTTGAAGTCACCCATAATCCAAAAAACTGCATTTTTATTTGTCTCTTTAAGTGTAGTAATCTGATTACATAGTTCCTGCATGTATTCTAAACTAGAATTTGGTGGTCTGTAAATGCTGCCTATTATAAGGGATGTTGAGGTGGTATTAATTTTACAAAATTAATAGCATTTATAACGTATTGAACATCCATCACATTCATGACATTCATTACAACCACGACATGCATGACAATCATTTGACAATCACGTCATTCAGAACACACAAATCCATGAGATTTTGAACATTCATGATACTCAAAACATTCATGACATTTACGACATTCACAACACTCATTGCATTCAGAACACTAACGACATCCATGGCATTTTGAACTTTCTTGACAATCAGGACTTTCATTACTATGTATTGGTTAATTATTGGTAATAAGTTATTTCATTTCATATCGAATAAGGGGAATAACTTCTACATTATTTAGACATATAGTCGTAAGTGCTGAGTTCTTTCCCTTAGAAATGCTTACTTTTAAAAAAAGATTTATTTTATATTTTGCTTGTTGATGTTTGATTTCCCTTGTATCAATATACTCGCATGAGCGTTAACACATAGTCAATCAGACTTCTGGAAATAACTGTAAAAATATTCAATGGTGTTTTCAATGTATTAAATTATTAGTTTTTTGAGTTTTAAAAATCTCTGTCGGTAGAAGAATTCCGAGTTATTTCGAAAATTAAAAACGAATGGGGAAAGCAGATATGTTTTTTTTTTGAACCGCTTTGTTAGTCTTACAATGCTTATAGTTATAGTTGTAGTTATACTAAGAGAGTCTTCTCAATGTAAAGGGAGATCTCTTCGTTGTACTGGGAGAGTCTGTTCGTTGTACTGGGAAAGTCTGTCCGTTGTACTGGGAAAGTCTGTTCATTGCCTTTACTGAGCCACTGATTTCAGCATCATTTATTGTTTCGAATTCACAAAGTTATTCTCTTTTCTCAAAATCAAGGCCGGATTTAGATTTGATAAGACACTAATCTTTTTGAGATATGAGGCTTTTATATAATTTTTTATTGACTTAAGGGTTAAACTGACACGCAGTTTTAAAGTACATAAATAGTGAATGATAAATTTAATTAAAATCATATTTATTAATAAGAAACTCACGCAGGCAATTTTTAAGTAAAGAGGCGTGGAACCATAATCTGCTGCTGGTGTAGCTGAAGCCTTGCACTGCTCAGAGTACATTACAATCAATCTAAGAGAACATAGGTACTTTTTTGTTTGTTCACAATCTCTCTCTCGCTCTTAGTGTTTTGTTTGTTGCTGCAAGAAGCTGTTTGTTTCCACATAGTTACCATTCACAATAGAAAGGCGCGTAACATCTGTGCGAGTCAATCAGACGGAAGCAGGAATGCGGCTTAGACTTGGCCCGCCTTCTTACTCATTCTTAGATTACACAACAAAAAAGTAGTTCTCATCTTTACACAACAAAAAAATAGTTCTAATCTTTTGTCTGATACTGTGTGTGTGTGTGTGTGCCCTTTTGTTTTACTTTTGATTATGCTCTCAGTTTTTTTTTAGCAGAAATAAGTCTCTACAATTCAGCTTTCTTGGTTGTTTTTTTACAAAGCTTATATCTACTCTGTATGTCTGTCTGGTCTGAACATGTTTTTTCTTCCATTTTTCATTCTCGGATCAAGTTAAAACTGCACAATTATTCAATTGAACCTGACAAGACATAAATTTAAAAAAAAAATTAAAAAAACAACTAACTAGTTAATTAATTATTGGTGAATTATAATTTTTTTATTGATTTCGAAATAAGAGAAATAAATGCTACTTGATGATTGATGTGGATATATGCATGTGGATTTAGTTTTCTTATTACGTTTTTATGCGTGTTTCTCCCATCGTTATGTAATAACATTTGGTTGTATTTTAAGAGAACTTTCAGGAATAATGCTTAGTGTCTTTTTGATCCAATGTGATCGAGTAGCATCAACCATTTGTCTGGGGCTTGAGTTTAAGTCCCAACTAGATTTTTTCAGGTCTGTCTCACATCTCTTGCTAGTCTCACATCTCTTGCTAGTCTCACATCTCTTGCTAGTCTCACATCTCTTGCAAGTCTCACATCTCTTGCAAGTCTCACATCTCTTGCTAGTCTCACATCTCTTGCAAGTCTCACATCTCTTGCTAGTCTCACATCTCTTGCTAGTCACACATGTCTTGCTAGTCTCCTCTCTCTCTCTCTCTTTTCCACTTTCACCCCAATATTTTTTTAAACCTTAATTACGACACAGGGGAGCGAGGTGGCTGAGTGATTAAGCGCTTGGCGCCTGAGGTCCTGGGTTCAAATCTAGGTGGAGACTCTAACGGGTACCTTATTTTAGTCGGGGCAAGGCATTTGGTCGCTGTGCTGGCCACATGACACCATGCTTGTTAATCGTTTGCCAAAGAAACAGATGACTTTAACGTGCTCTTTTAATCTCAGTCTGAAAGGGGGGGGGTACTTTACTTTACTTGGAACTAATTACGACACACCTTCTCATGATTTCATCAGAAATTCTTCCGCCTACACAAACATCCTCCTTACTTTCCTCGTGATTACATCGGGAACACACGCCTACACTCCATAACAATTGAATCAGAGCACTCTGCTGTAACATGGAAGATACGCTATACAAAAGCAATAAGAAAAATATATAAAGCAGTGGTCAAGTACTAGACCACGAATCAAGATTCCTGGATTTGAAGCTAGGTGGAAACCGAGAATTGTTATTTAGAGTTGAGGAGCATAAGGTCTAAAAAATTTTTTTCCTCCGAGATATTCGGAAGGGAAAACTCCTATGACAACATGGCGTGTTAGAACTGTCCAGTGACAGGCAATCAGTTATAACCGATAGCCTAAGGGCATAAGAAAATTAGCATAAAATGGCAAATTGAGTTCCATCTTTTTCATTCTGCCGCAACCACTGCTGTGGAAAGATAATTTATTGAGCTTTCGGATCGCCCATAGCGTGCTTGAGCCGGCACTTGACAAGGGGCTGTTATTACCTCGCTTCGTTACTATATTCTGTTAGAAGAAATAAATATATTGTTCATGTCTTACTGAATCTGTTATAAGTTTCATCTTTGTGTATTTGCTGATTATAAATGAATGCGGAGCATTTATAGTAGTATAGCTAAGGTAGGCAGTTACAAAGTCATGGTCTGAATTAATAATGAAGTCTAAAAGCGTACTATTGATAATATACCTACACATAACGGAATGACAACTACCGGATATGTACAATATGTCAGAAGAGCGATTTTAGATAATCTTTTGGTATTGAGCATTTTCATTTAGGCCTAAATGGAACTAGAATGAGGATGTAAATTTACCTAAATTAAACTACTAATTTAGCACTCTTAGATTTAGATCTAGATCTAAAATATATATTTGGGATAATGTAGATGTAATTTGGATTAGATTTATATAAAAAAAACAATCAATTAGATACTCAATTAATAGACTAATTGCAATATGAAATATTAAAATATTACATTAGTTTTAGTATTTTATAACATTGCTATAGTGACATATTGACAATCTAGACTTTAGAAATAATAAAAATCTACACTTTAAGCCTATTAATTAAAATTATAGATTTGATTTAGTCTAAACCATGGCTGTCTGGTAGTGCGGTTTGCGCGCTGGACTGTCGTTTGGATTCATCGATGGTCCCAGGTTCAAGCCCTGCCCGCTCCCATCCCCCGTTGTCCTACGGGAGGATTGGACTACAACTCTGAAGGAACATCCGAAACATGTAAAACAACAAACATTCTAAACTAGACCAAGAAATTCTAAATCTAGATTCTATACTGATTTTAATTAGAACTTAAATCTAAATCTAGTTTTTTTTTAAATCTAGCTCTAAGAAAAAAAATCTAGATCTAGTGTAAAAAATCTAGCTTTAGTGTAAACAAAAATCTAGATCTAGTGTATAAAATCTAGATTAGATCTAAATCTAGCTATTATGTCTTTTTAAAATGCGAGTCACATTACGAGGTTTTTATAAACATTACTATACCGAGTTGATTTAGCATTTAAAGAATTTATTCCATATGACGTCAAAGGAAAAAAATCAACTACGTCACACGGCCAAGTTAGACTAAAAAATATCATCTATACGAGCAGCTTGTTGAGGGTTTATAGACATGTGTGCACCGAGTGATTTCTTTTAGCATTTCATTTAAAGAATTAACTCCATATGACGTCAAAGGAAAAAAAATTCCATTACGTCACACGTCCTAGTTAGACTAAAAAAATGTCATCTTTACGAGCAGCTTCTCGAGGGATCATAGACATTGGTGCACCGAGTTTGTTCTTGTAGCATTTCATTTGATGGGCTAGTTAGACTTAATATATATATATAAAGGGATTAAAGACGCTTTTTTTTTGTTTTGTCTGTCAGTCTGTCTGTCCGTTATGTTAATAGCGAGAAAAAAAAAGACGAAAAGCTATTGAAAATCTGATTAAAATTTAATTTCCCTTCCGAAACATCGCATTAGTTTTAAATTTCTATTATAGATTGTTCCGGATGTTTATATATTTATAGTGAGAGAAAATAAGAATTCCAGATTAATCAAATGCCGTTAATTAAATTTGTGGGATGGTCTGTTATGAAAATTAGATGTACCATAGCCTTATGGAGATTTTTTCAAACCATACTTTGGTGTTAGGAAGTTGTTTTCCTTAAAAATCGGAGCATAATATTAACGGTAATTAGATTTTCTAACGTTTTAGATAGAAAGTTAAAATGTAGTGTAAGAGAGAAGTGCGATTGTACATAAATAGAGTTAAACTATTTTTCATAAAAAATCCGGAACAACCAATTTTCGTAAATGAGAAAATTATTTGTTTTAATTATTAGAAGAGGGATTTCAAACATTTATTAGCGTTATTAGATTTTTCATATAAAATTCGGATCATTTTTGGCGACGATTTGTAAGAAAATTAAAGTAATGTAGGTCGATTTCTTTTTCGAAACAAAATCCGGAAGATTCTTTACCGATTAAACAACTTTTATTATGTTTCGGCAAGAAAATTAACTCTAAAATAAGTCTAAAAATTGATTTTCAATAATCGTTTCTAGTAAATTACTTTCTTATTTTAATAACCTATTGTCGATATTTTTGAAAATTTTTTTTTATTTGAAATAAATTTGTTTTAAATTAAAAATTCGGAACAATTGATATTGATAAATAAACTATAATGACGTAGTGTCAAAGAATGTAAATGTAATATTAGTCAATTATGCGATTTGAAACAATCGTTTGACATAATTTATTTTTTATAAAACAATATCCAGAACAACTTTATAGTTAATGAAATATAAATCAGTATAGATCATTTTATTTAGCATTTATATGCTAATTACATTAAAAAACGGGAACAATATATTAAAGATCATGTGTTTCTTGCAACGTTTAAGCATGGAAATAAAATCTAATATAAGTTAGAAGAGCAAACAAATATTCATTGGCATTAATTTGTTTTTCACAAAACATCCGGAACAATCTATAATAGATACTTTAAACTATTGCAATATTTCTGAATGAAAAATTAAAGGTTAAATAAGATTTACAATAGCCTCTAGTGTCATTTGTTAATCTAATCCTGACGGACAGACCGACCAACAGACAAAACGCACAAAAATAATCTTTTATTCGGATGGGGGCACTAAACAAAAAATAAATAAAATCTGATTTTTTAAAAAAGTTTAAGGAATTGGTTCAGCACCTGATAATGTTGCAACGTTACGCTTCTGCACGAAAGTCGCTGCATAAATAGTCCATTTTAAAAAATGTGCGTGATATTTACATACAAAGTGCATTATTAGCCTTTATAAACAAACAGAAATGTTTTCTTTTAATTTTTGCAGCTAGTTGACCAGAAAAAAACATCTTTAACTATTATTTATATTTGTTGCAAACATTTCCTGTACATTTTATAAATATATTTGACTTAGTGATACTGAAGATACACAGAAAATGTCCATCTTTGTTAGCATATTGTAACATTGCCTCCCTTACTTTTAACTTATTGTTTTAGAATTGGTGTATTTTTATGAAAAAAATGTTTTGCTTTTAGAAAACCAAAAGTAGCCGTTGCACCTAAACTTTTCAAGCCGCATTTAATGATGAAATAATATTTTTCATATCTCTTCTAGTTTTCGAGATATGAGTGTGACAGACGGACAGACAGACAGACGGACATTTTGCACAAACCTAATAGAGGCTTTTTTCCCTTACAGGGGCCGCTAAAAATCGTTAAAAAACAACAACAAAGCTTTTCTAAGGGGGAAAAACTCCGCACCAACAACTATATCTCACAATAATGTAGAAGTTTTTTTCCTTATTCGGTATCAAACAAAATAATTTATTACAATTAAATTAATTTACTGATTGTTATTTTTTTTTAAAATCCATTCATGCTTCATTAGGCGCAATAAATAATTGTTTAAAGTTTCAACTTGATTCTACAATGGGCGTGGGAGAAATATCGGGTAGAATTATCTCATGGACAAAACACTACATATTTAGCCATAACTGTGAATACTGAAGGAATATTTTCCATTGTTAGTATCAAAGAAAATAATTAATTACCAGTAATTAATTGACTAATTTTGTTATACTGATACATCTCTTGTCTACGCCAATGAACATTTGTGCAAAGTTTCAACTTGATTAGAGAATGGGGGTGTATGAAATAACGTATACAAACATTACCAAACAGACAGACAGACTTGATAGACGTTTTTTTTTTATTATAGACACCATAGTAAGAAAATAGTAAAAAAAAAAACACAAAAAAACAACAACAAGGCAGTTCTTGTTCAGTATTCCTGAACAAATTGTGACAAGTTGGATTAAAGTATTGGCCGTTATAGATGTCAAGGGGATTTTATGGTTTGAGAACCCACACTAGCACATAAGATCTACAAGCACAGCGTTATTATGCAGGCAACAAATACTATGATGTAAAGTTATGTACAGTTTATTATACAAAATAAGATAATTAGAGGTGAAATGCTGTACAGTTGCTAGGGTGGGATCTAGCGTATTTACATATTTACATTAGATTTGAGAACTAAGTGGGCTGAGTGTCATTAGGCTGGTTGCTTAGCTTTTGGTCCGGTGATGCACTGATGAGACGGGTGTGGCTAGTACTGATGCTGTCTGCTGGTGGGCTGGGTAGTGGATCCAGGCTCCGGGTGAAGTCCAACGTTGTATGGTTGCAGAGCTAAGCTGCGTCTACCATTCAGTTATGCCAGTGACGAGTCTGTGGCTAGCGTTGTTACTTGGACTCTTGAAGAATGAGTAGGACTGATGTCTGCAGATCTGGTGCCAACAAATCTGGTATCAGCTTTAGGTTGCTAAGATTTCAGGCGGATGTTGCCTATAAATAAAAGCTGCAACGATATGATGTAAACGTCGGTTTAGACATAATGATAACACTGGAAGGTAGATGCCTTTCCGTCAAAAACATCTTCAGACTGATGTAGAGAAACTATAATCTAGTTTCATAAATATCAAAGGGAACTAACAAATGAATATAATGTCCCATCAAGGGAGATAACAATAATAATGGGGACTCCCATCAAGGGAAATTACAAACAGTAATAAGTGATATATGATAAGTAATACAAGTGGTGTTCACCAGTCACGGTGAATAGCTAGTACATACATCGCTTAGATAAGATGAAAGGGGAAGGGGAGATCAACGTCTGATACTCGCCCATGCTCTCACATAAGTAAACATAGAGCATAAGTAATTACACACTCAGTAATAAGACATGTTTACAGAAATGTTTTGATAATTCCCTGCCAAGGAATTAATC
>JAZGLO010002338.1:0-39517 GCA_036873155.1 Biomphalaria sudanica | reverse complement strand
GTTCATTGTGAAAATTACTCCTCCTCTGAACATAGTGATCAAGGGTGTAAAAAGGAAAGAGGTTCAAAGTGAATCTTATACCGCGAAGAAGAGTTCACTAAAAGGAGACACCCCTCCGCTTCTGGAGTCCAGTATGTCCTGGTCACCAACAAGTTGGCTTCCTTCATGTTTTATTGGATAGCGGAGGACTCTCTCAAAGGGAGGTCAATGCAATATTTATGAGTTGCAACAGTGAATTGCTTCAATTAAACATGGAAGCCAGTCACGTGACAAACAAGCCAAACATAGACCATGCAAGTTAAACAAAGACCTTAACCTTGAATCAGACTCAACCTTAAACCTCGTCAAATGTTTTTATTATTCCTAATTAATTTAATTTATTTCTATTAAATAATATTTTTTGCCAACATTTTCGATGAACTGACCGAAGGAATTAAAATTTAGTAAAGCTTTCCTGAGACAAACATTTCGATATACTTGTATCTCAATCAAAATGAGGACAGACTCTACCAAAGCACACTACTCGCGATTAGGCTGAATGCGTAGTAATACAACCGTTTTTTTTTGTCGGTTGCCATAAAATAATTGGCTTCCCGTAAGCACTAGAGAGGAAAGTAGATGGCTGCAGATGGCCTCTGAAAGATTTAGTTGGAGAGCTCTCACGAAGGCCGCGGGACACACATCTGAGGCCGAAAGAAATACCCTTGCAGAAGGCGCAGAGGACGTACAGAAACCACGGAAGACAACGTCTTTGTCTGCATCAGAGGGTGGAAAAATATGTAGGTCGCCACTGAGTCCACCCAGCTCTAATGGGTACCTGACATCAGTTGGGGAAAAGTAAAGGCGGTTGGTCGTTGTGCTGGCCACATGACACTCTCGTTAACCGTAGGCCACAGAATCAGATGACCTTTACATCATCTGCCCTATAGACCAGAAGGTCTGAAAGGGAAACTTTACTTACTTTACTTGGAATGTTTGTCGTGCATTTAGTAATCTGACAGTTAAACGTCGCAAACTAAAATCTCAAGAGCGAAGTAAATGCCAATGTTTAATTAGAAGTGTTTAGATTTTAAGACTGAAAGAATCCTAGCTAATACGTAATGAGTCCGGCTCCTACATGTATGTATAAGCTTCAGCAGAACAAAGTAAGTCATATTCTGTTTAGTAATTTCTCATTAGACAGCTGGCGGTCACTCACAATGGCCGCGGGATACACATTTGAGACCAAAAGAAAATCCGCTGCCGAGGACAGACGCAGACGGCGAAAAGAAAATCATTATCGACCACCGGCGAACAATGGTTATGCTTGCCCTGGATGTAGCAAACTATATAGGTCGCAGCTGGGGCTGGGTTAGTCACGGAAAATACTGCATTCCTCATTAATCTTCGGACTTGAAGACAAGCTTTATTTGATTTTTTTCGCCATATTAATATTTAATTTTTTTTTCAATTCTAAGTTGTTATGGCACTTATTATCATCACTTCTACGTCTCATAGAGAGCCATCTGGTGACGGCCATTTATTAATTAATCTTCATTGGTCCCCTTTAGTAGTAGAACGAATATGGTTCATCTTGTAGAGCACTTTGTTTTGGAAATATTGGTCTACCTTTTGTCGTATAAATATGACTTTTGTCGGAATAAAGATATTCTCAAGTGGCAGTTGAATTTGTTGACCTTCCCTTGCCTGATCTGTTTTCATGTGTCATTTGAACTAAAGACAAGTTTCTGGCGATAACAATCATAATATTAACTATAACTTACTGTACAATGTATAAATGTGAGTGTGTCCAATGTACAAATGTGAGTGTGTCCAATGTATAAATGTGAGTGTGTCCAATGTACAAATGTGAGTGTGTTCAATGTACAAATGTAAGTGTGTACCATCTACACATGTGAGTGTGTTCTTATATTTAGATACACAATGATTAAAAAGAAGATGAAATCTAATTCTATCTACGAAGAAAAATAAACGTTCACAGAACTTGGGACATCTTAGCAGACGTCACAAGCACCAGGTGGCGCGAATCTGGTCTCGGAATTCTGTCTTGTCTTACAGTTGCATCATTCAGGCGCCTTTTTATTTGTGGGTCTAGATCTAGATTTGACTAAATCATCTCTGTAGTGCAGTCAAAGGAAACCAAGAGGCTCGTGCCAAAAAACAGCAACCCAACAATCCAAACTGAATGAACTGAATCCTCCTTATACATATGTTGTTGGTTGGTAATGCTTGAAGCATGCAACCTTAACTGTTAGCAAAGTAGCGTTTTACTAATATAATATATTTATCTGTCTGTCTATCCGTGCATCTATCTATCTATATTTAAGTATATTCATTCTCTTTAAATATTTGTTTCCATATGTTTTATATCACTTTAGTGATCTCTAATACCCGTTACTTCAAGTTTCACTTCTCTAATCACTATTACTTCAAGTTTCACATCTCTAATCACTATTACTTCATGTTTCACTTCTCTAATCACTATTACTTCATGTTTCACTTCTCTAATCACTATTACTTCATGTTTCACTTCTCTAATCACTATTACTTCAAGTTTCACATCTCTAATCACTATTACTTCAAGTTTCACATCTCTAATCACTATTACTTCATGTTTCACTTCTCTAATCACTATTACTTCAAGTTTCACATCTCTAATCACTATTACTTCATGTTTCACTTCTCTAATCACTATTACTTCAAGTTTCACATCTCTAATCACTATTACTTCATGTTTTACTTCTCTAATCACTATTACTTCATGTTTCACTTCTCTAATCACTATTACTTCAAGTTTCACTTCTCTAATCACTATTACTTCATGTTTCACTTCTCTAATCACTATTACTTCAAGTTTCACTTCTCTAATCACTATTACTTCAAGTTTCACTTCTCTAATCACTATTACTTCATGTTTCACTTCTCTAATCACTATTACTTCATGTTTCACTTCTCTAATCACTATTACTTCATGTTTCACTTCTCTAATCACTATAACTTCAAGTTTCACTTCTCTAATCACTATTACTTCATGTTTCACTTCTCTAATCACTATTACTTCATGTTTCACTTCTCTAATCACTATTACTTCATGTTTCACTTCTCTAATCACTATTACTTCAAATTTCACATCTCTAATTCTTATTACTTCCATGTTGGACACTTTACTTATTTTCCACCCTTCAGACTTTGTTTTACTTATGACATCTTCTGTTTCCTACATTCAAAATGTCTTGGAAGCAGAGAGTTAATATTGAGTGCATAAGGGTTAAAGAAATACATTTTGAGCATTCTTTTGAAGTTGTGTCATACATGAAGTAAGCGTAGTTAGAAACGTAAAAAAGTCAGTACTATGTAGGCAGTACTATGTAGGCAGTACTATGTAGGCAGTACTATGTAGGCAGTACTATGTAGGCAGTACTATGTAGGCAGTACTTTGTAGGCAGTACTATGTGGGCAGTACTATGTAGGCAGTACTATGTAGGCAGTACTATGTGGGCAGTACTATGTAGGCAGTACTATGTAGGCAGTACTATGTAGGCAGTACTATGTAGGCAGTACTATGTAAGTGTAGGCAGTACTATGTAAGAATACTATGTAAGCAGTACTATGTAAGCAGTACTATGTAGGCTGTACTATGTAGGCTGTACTATGTAGGCTGTACTATGTAGGCAGTACTATGTTAGCAGTACTAGGGAAGAGTTGTTTTCAGATGAATATATAGTATATTAGTTGCCAATTTGTTTTTATATAAGTTTCTAAATCATTAGATATCACGCTGATGCTTCCTTCATATTAAAATTATTTTATGATGTAATCAAAAGAGCTTAATTTAAGTGCCAAAAAGTGCATAAAAATGATCATATACCATTTAAAAAAATATAGTTTATCTACGCATCCATTTTTTTATACACTAAATAAGCCAAAAAAGGTATTTATTTATAATTTTTCCACCCTACAAGACAATCTTCAATAAAGCATACATTATTTTCTTTGCTCATTTCAGCACAGTAGATTGAAAGTTTTAAACTCTTGATGTAGCATGAAGTTATTTTTAACAAAGCTGTTATCAACTCACTCTGACTGTCTGTCTGGTCAAACGTTGGTCCATGTTAGTTCTCTGACACCCAATCTCGGATCAAGCTGAAATTTAGCACAATTATTTATTTGACCTGACGACACTAAAATAAAATGTAACCAATTAGTTAATTAATTACTGGTAATTTGGTAATTAATTGTTTTGTTTGGTATCTGAAACAAGGGAAAGAATTTGTACTTGACTAAAGTGGTGGAATAAGCTGAATTAGTCCCGTTTTTACATCGTTGTCTGAGTCTTCGTGAATACTATAGAAACAATAGACAACTCTACAATCTTGCTTATTCATAGACCCTCCACTGGCAGGGTTGTTACAGTCTTGGCTTGTGAAGCCTGAGAAGGCTTGATCCACAAGTTCGAATTCAGGTCGTTTCCCCCTTTCAAAAAAATGTGTATAAATGTTTTTTTTTTCATTGTTAGTCTAGATCTTTTATAAATCTAATGACATGACTGATCCAGACTAATTGATACAAGTACGCTGAATATAAGTTTTTTTTTAAAAAGTATTTTTTTGTTGTTTTTCTTGTTATTATTTACTTAGCAACTGTGATCTTTCAATATGGCGTCTTTGACAATTTTTTAAAATTTTGTTTCCATATTTCAAAATGTCTCCAAAGCTTCCTCTTTTCGTTTTCTTACGTTTTTTCTTTAGGTTCCATTCTTTTACCACCGCATTTCTTCATATCATTTTCCTTTCTTTTTCTCTCTTGATGTTTTTTTTTAAAATTGCTTTAAGAGCGTAAACGTTTCTTTATATGATCCTAGAGCAGATTACTGTGATCAACATTTAGCATGAACAATCCCCCAATAGTTCACTATATTATACCACTTGTTGGCTTACTGAATAGTTGAGCTTTGTTCACGTGGCTCACTCGTTTAGAAATATAGATCCATCTTAAAGGGCTTTCAAATATTCTGGGAGCGGATAAATTCTCTACGCCGAAGTTAAGCTGCTATAGAACCAGTGTGTGTTTATTTGTGAAACTATGATTCCTTGCCCCTCTATTTATGCAGTGCCGTCTACAAATAAGAAGTTCTGTACAAGACCAGGACTGATTGGATCATCGGAATGAGGCCAATGCTGCTTATGCAAAGATTGTACCCATGCTAGGACAGGTCACGTGTTTGTAACGGATACAACCACCTTTCGCTGCAGCCGTCAAGCTGTGCTCGCTGTTGTCGCTGTGCTCTGGAAATATCTCATTAATGCAAGGCTGTGTTGATTTTCTCGTTGTCTCCCAGCTGTGACAGCCGTGGATCTAGCTTATAGATGTGGCAGTAAGGAAGAATGTTGATATTCAAAATTTAAGGTCCCATATCTTGCCCAGCAGTTGGTTCTAGAGTATGGCATTTCCTGCTCTCTTGACCAGGAAGAAGACTCCCGAACTTGATCCAATACTCTCCTTTGAGTGTTCAATCTATAGCAATAGTTTGGGAGCCAGCACAGACAAGACGAGTCAAGACTAGCTCTTCAGTCACTAGATCTAGCTGTAAGCTACTTGTGAGGTCTCGTCTGTGTGTGTATGTAGGTAAGCGGGGAAAACTGAAATCCTTTAGAGCAGGCACGTAAGAGCTAAGTGAGCCCAGACCAGAGCTCTTGGAGGACCTGTCTTGACCTTATACTTACTTAAGTAGATAAGGCTTTACTTATCGGTAGACTTACCGCTTCCCCCCCCCCCCTTCTCTGCTGGTAGATTGGACAAGAAACTAAAAGAGACGAATGTTGAGACTGATTAGAAGGCGGGGGGAGGGGGGCTCTTTTGAGGCAAATACTGCAAAGGGGGGGGGAGAATATTTTAGTGGTAGAGACTAAACAGAGATACAGCATTGTTAGAGAGAAAGATGAGGGAGAGACAGAAGAAAGAGGGAGAGAGAGAGCAGGGAGAGAGAGAGAGCAGGGAGAGAGAGAGCAGGGAGAGAGAGAGAGCAGGGAGAGAGAGAGAGCAGGGAGAGAGAGAGCAGGGAGGGAGAGAGAGCAGGGAGGGAGAGAGAGCAGGGAGAGAGAGAGCAGGGAGAGAGAGAGCAGGTAGAGAGAGAGCAGGTAGAGAGAGAGAGCAGGGAGAGAGAGAGCAGGGAGGGAGAGAGAGCAGGGAGAGAGAGAGCAGGGAGAGAGAGAGCAGGGAGAGAGAGAGAGCAGGGAGAGAGAGAGCAGGAAAGAAGGTGATTGAGGACGACACAGACGGAGAGCTGGGAAAGAGAGAGGGAGACATAGTTAAAGCTATCGGGAGGGATAGAGAGAAAGGAAGAGAGAGAAGAAGAGAGAGAGAAAGAAAGAGAGAGAGAGAAAGAGTAAGAGAGAGAGAGAGAGAGAGAAAGATGGAGCGAGGGGTAAACAGGAAACGAGAGAAAGGAAGATAAAATAATTAGTACACAGAAGTGAACACATTGTTTCACGTGACAAGTTAGTACACAGAAGTGATCACATTGTTTCACGTGACAAGTTAGTACACAGAAGTGAACACATTGTCTCACGCGACAAGTTAGTACACAGAAGTAAACACATTGTCTCACGCGATAAGTTAGTACACAGAAGTGAACACATTGTCTCACGTGACAAGTTAGTACACAGAAGTGAACACATTGTGAAAGTTAACATGTGTACAACAGACAACAGAACTAATAATGGATTAATTCAATTTGGCCAACATTTAAGTCATCATCATCATCATCAAACTCCATTTCAGTGAGAACTTGAGAGGCTTAAATCCTCTCTTGCAAAAGCCCTGGACAAAAACCCTACTGTCTTGTGTAGTGCATACACGTCACCATACAGGTCAAGAATTTTGGGTTTCCCAGACCTGTCGAGACGGAGATCAGCAAGTCTGGGGCAATCAAACAGAAGGCACGGTTTCCTCTTTCTTCCTCGCAGCGGGGGCACCGTGAATCGAAATTTGGCTATAGCCGTGAGAAGTATGAGCCAACAGGACAGTGGCCTGTCCTGCACTGTGCTATAATAGCTTGCTCAGGCCTGGACTGCCTCTACCACGGGGAAGTGCGGTCAGGGCGCCTCATGCGCTCCCAGACTCCAAGGGCGTTTTGGGAGTTGTCCCAGCACTCTAACCACTTTTTCATTTCTGTTGTTTGAATTATAGCCAGAGCATTTAAGTGAAGGCGGAAGTATATAGGGACACAAAGAGGGATTTGTTGAAATCTGAGCAGTTTGACCTCCACGTGGCTATTCTCGCCACCATAAAAAAAAACCTAGGGTGGTCTGAAATCTCCTAAATTTGGTAGCATTACTGTTTCACTTTAGGAATTCAAAAAGGATTTCTGGATAAAGCAGCGAAGAATAAAGCGAAGAATACAGGAAAACATCTCAGAAGACTTTGGAGAAATGTCGACTGATCCACCAAAAGTACTTCGCGGAGACATTAAAAAAAAAAAGAGTAGGTGTCAGCAGCCACGCAGACTTTCCAAAACTTCTAACATGTCAGTTCCAAGACAAAGTTATAAATAGTACAAAAGTGAAGAACCGACAACAGAAAATAAAATATATTGTGTGTAGAGAACAAACAGATTATTATCTATCCGTGCCAATGGGAGGCGAGCCAGTATTGGTTCATCGTATTCTTCTTCTTTTTCGAAATTGTAAAATCAAACATAGGCCTAATGTATCCTATATTAACCAATCTAAGAAGAGAGATGGTCATCAAACAAAGACTCTAGATCTCTTTAACTCTTGTGCACGTTTTGGAAGCCATTTACACCACAAATACCAAACACCAGCACTCTTCAAAAGAACAATTACATTTGATAATTTAGGGGGAAATAACGGGACGTAACTCCATCAAACAAACTATTCAGAGACACAAGCAGACGTTAAAAGATGGCGGACAAAGAACAGGGGAGTGAAAGGAGCAAAACAACATGCAAAGTGTTATTTCACGAGGGTTAACTCTGTATACCCTGGCGTGCCGAAGACGCGAAACCTTTCCAGCGGCGCCCTGGCACAGCTCTAAGTGACTGAAACTATTTGCCCAGCATCAAAATGTGTTTTTTAGGGTTAAAGTTCGCCGTAAATAAACTCTTGTGATCTTTGTGTGTCTTAGGCGTAGCTGCAGGAAATTATGTGAGCATTGTCTTTTTAAAGGTAACAGACTTTAAGCAAGACTTTATCGCCATTTTATGTAGATTTAAGGTCGGTTCATGGTTTGCTGCAGGATATTATTTTAGCTCTACATATTTTAATTAAAGATCCATTTATAAATATACAAATATGCATATAGATATGTAGTTCTACAATCTACGTTTAGGAACATAAAGGGATATAGATTTATAAAGTTAGATATATAGACAGCGGCGTAGCTAGGTATTCGCCATCATTTAGGGGCCCCTACACTTTGCGTAATATTTAATATTTCATGTAAAAATAACACTCATTTGGGCCCCCTGAAGTGGGGGCCCAAGGGGATTTTCAAATTCTCCCCTTCCCTTCCCCCACCTTAGCTACGCCTCTGTATATAGATGTATATAATCTTGATAAATAGATAACTATTTACTATAAAAAAATAGGTTAATTTTGAAACACTATAAGAGAAAGGACTTAGGGCCTAGGCTAAACTTCCCATAAACTGGCATTAGTCTTGTCTTGGCGCCCTAGAAGCCACTACACTTCCAGAAAGGTCATGAGCTTAGTTACATTTTTATTGGTAGACAGACACAACTGTATGACAGTAGAGTCAAGGTCTGTTCACTTTGAGGTGGTCTATCAACCATATGCAAATATGACACACACCACTTCCTTAGAGCCAGCTCTTCATCTTCTTAAATATACCAAATCTGAAGAAATGTGGCCTCCCACACAACCTCACGTAAGGAACAGGTTGGGGAATTGGGCCAATACAGGCGGGCACTTCTCTTCCTGCTATCCCGTGCAATGGTCTCCGTCTGATAACCCACTGGGGAACATATTGGTTTTCCCTACAATCTTTGTCTGCTCAAAATGTGTTTCTATGTGGGTTCCACGCTAACGGCGGGAAAATGTCTTCCTCTATCTTTCACTTTTGTAACTGTAGAATGAAATCCTAATTAATTGTGTTCATTAAGTGCGTTGGTGCTGTTGCATTTCTTTGGCATCGAATACAATGAATAGCAGAACAAATAGTATGTTTCTTGCTAGCTGAAAGGATTCAAGACTTGGTTCTTTACAAGCATGGACAGAAGGATGTCATACAGTCGTCATCCATTATACACTTCAGCACAGAAAGGCTACAGGCAACTTTCTCAGGGCAGGAATGTCAAATTCGCAGGAGAAAACCTCATTTGCTCTTTTCAAGGACACAGACTTTAAAATCGATTCACTAAATGACAACGATGTTGAATAGGTCAACAAATATGAATAAAACCGGAACATGACTTGTAGAAACATGGCTTGTAGAAACATGGCTTGTAGAAACATGGCTTGTAGAAACATGGCTTGTAGAAACATGGCTTGTAGAAACATGGCTTGTAGAAACATGGCTTGTAGAAACATGGCTTGTAGAAACATGACTTGTAGAAACATGACTTGTAGAAACATGACTTGTAGAAACATGACTTGTAGAAACATGACTTGTAGAAACATGACTTGTAGAAACATGACTTGTAGAAACATGACTTGTAGAAACATGACTTGTAGAAACATGACTTGTAGAAACATGACTTGTAGAAACATGACTTGTAGAAACATGCACAGGAAATAAAACGTTCAAAAATATTTCATTTCCTGGGACCTGTATATTTCGAACATGTTTAGATTTCTGTGCCCGGTCTCAGGTTACAACTTTCCTAGCTCCACCCCCTCCCCAAAGACATTTTTTTACATCTGGACTTTACAGCTGTATTGAAGCTGATACAACTGGAAGGGATCGTCTTCTGAAACTGATTTTTGTTCTGAAGTTTGGTGAAAGTAGATAGATGAATAGAAATTGCAATTCTCCCACCCTAATACTCTTTTTGGAACAGAAATGTTAAAATGTTAAAAATAAAGGATACATTGTCATTAGTACACAGTATTGTACACCCTCAGTCTCACCAAAGAAGAAGAACACGAGAAATATTAAATGAACATTTGAAAAAAAAAACTGTGTGTGCCCAAAAGCGTGTTACACCTGTTTTTCTGAAAGAGAGAGGTAGACACAGACAGACCGAGAGTAATAATTTTACTGGTTGTTGTATTTTTTTCCCTAATAATTATGCCAAAGTTATGTCTAGTAAAATTGTCTAATTATTGAAGTGTCTCCCTGGACACCAAAACTCACTTAAAACTTTGCAACATTTAAACACAAATGATTGCAAACACTTCCGCTGACAAACGCTATTTGTTCCAAGTTCTCGTGTTGCGTTAAGTTAAGCAATTCGCGATGACGACAGCAACAGCAGTGCAGCACTTCAAGAGCGACCATTCATTTCCTTACCCAACATGACTAGGAACTACGCCATTGCTAACACAATGAATTATCTCCTCTTTGGTCAGCAGACGAGCTGTAAAAACGTCTTATTGTAACGAGCTCACACGTAGAGTAATTAAAACATCTCACTCATTTTAAAAAAATGAGGTGCGAGCTGAAACCTCCCAAAGGATCACTTCTGAAAATGTTAACCCAATTTTTAATTCAGACTCCCCCTCCCCTCCCCGTGAAACTGGACCCGCCAGCAGACAGACAACTTGTAAAATATTGTCTTCTAATGAAGTTATCCATTTGTCTGACTTTTAACTTTTAAGAAAGCAAAAGGTCTGGGCAAAGAATTAGGTTTTAAAAATGAACTTTTCTCACTAAATCCATTTATACTATTGCGCAAGACGCAAGGACTTTGTGTGTAGACTCGAACCATCGTATGTTTGTACGTCTGTCTGGGGAGGCCTATGCAATCTTATCATCATGTTCGCTTTAGAACTACAGATTAAAAAACAGCAATGGTGTCAACCAAAGGTATTTAAATTACGTTCACCTGATTACTGCACTGATCTACATACCTACAATTCTTATCATTTTTTTGGACGATTTCACAACGTATTTTTTTTGCAAGCAGTCACCCTAGTACAGTATCAAGTCTCGTACATTTCTGGTCCCTAGCGACCTGGCTGTGTAAGTACTTCCGGGTGGATGGATGATGATCAAATAATGAGAAGAAACCATAAACCAATAGATTTACAGCTTGGATGGACGCACTGCTGCTATGGTAGATGTCACAGACGTAACAGAAGGCCATATCATTTAGATGTAAGACTGAACTTTATTCCTTCTTTGATACTCTAAATAAGGAAACGTTTAGTTCACTTTTTATTATAGTACAGAGTGTAAAACTGTTGCTTTAAGCAGAAGTACTTTACTGTAATCTATGTTACAATAGGAGATTTTCATAAATGGAGGCAAGTCCAAAAAAAAAAACAAAAAAGCTTTTTGGTGTATCCGGTGTACAAAACAATTGGTAAGTGAAGTATTTTAATTTTTTTTTTTACTATTTAAAAATGTGGAATTTAATTCCTGGGCTTCTTCACTGATAGTACAGGCTGGATAATTGTTATTTTTGTTATTTTGTTGGCGATCTTTCAATATGGTGTCTTTGATTTATTTAATTTGTATAGGTCAAAATCTCTCAATCTTCCTCTTTAAATTTTCATTATGTTCCATTATATCGCCGACGTATTTCTTCATATGTTTTTCTTTTCTTTTTCACTCTAGCTGGATTTTATTGCGTAAAGAAATTAAACAGGATCTTAATAACCAAAGTGTAAACAAAAGAGCAGATCATAATGATGAACTTTTAGTGTGAAATTTTCCTATTGTAGAGAACTTCTTTTATCACATAGATTCAACCTAATAAAATACTTAGAAAGACACAAAGATAAAGGCCCACTTCTTGTACCATATGCATGGACACGTGCATCCTCTTCCCTTATGCCATAAAAACATGGAACGGGTTGCCTGAATCAGCCAGGAAACCCAATGACGTAGCAGAGCTTAGGTCTCTACTAAGCATACAGGACAAGATTAATACATGTATAAGCGTAAGACGTAATAATCTTCTGCTTTGAAAGGGTATCTATAGTTTATATAAGATGAAATGAAGAAAAAACAACATTTTCGTAAAATAGAGATTTGGTCCAAGCAGATACCTATCAATCCTTTTATTACAAAGCTTAAATTAATGTTGTTACTGGTTGTTGACTTGTAGCACCAAACTGCTGGTAGACAACCAAACCGTTGTAGGCGGTAATATATCTTAACTAATAAAACTTTAAATAGTTTGAATAACTTCCTTTTGTGAACAAAACTAAATAGAACTTTATTTCTAGATAAAATCGAGCTAATATGAGATCAAATAAATGTAGCAGACTTAAGTTATAATATTTCTTAACAAAATCGAACTCACTACAATAATACAACCTTTCAGTCTCACGTGTTGGAGTCGTCTTCTCTGAGACCAAGTGACGACAATGCCAACTATGATGCATCTTTGACAACAAATCGCTAAACTCTTCCCATCGTCACCATATAAACACACACACACGCACGCACACACACATACACACACTATATAACAATCAACTCACTCTGTCTGTCTATATAGTAAAAAGTTTGTACACATTATTTCTCATACACCCAATCCCGGATTCAGCTGTACAATTAGTTTATTAACCATTGGTAGCTAATTATTTTGTTTGGTATCTTGAACAAGGGAAAGAAATCGTACTTGACAAATGTGAAAGTGTAAGTTGAATTAGTCACTTTTAGAAATCTAAACCTGAAGGAACATTTAGCAACATCCCCCTTCTTCCCTTCTCCTTTCCCAACTGGTCCAGACAAGTGATAGGATCTTAGCACATTAGCACATTGAGAAAGTGATAGGATCTTAGCACATTAGCACATTGAGAAAGTGATGGGATCTTAGCACATTAGCACATTGAGAAAGTGATGGGATCATAGCACATAACAACATTGAGAAAGTGATAGGATCATAGCACATTGAGAAAGTGATAGGGTCAAAGTACATAACAATATTGAGAAAGTGATAGGATCTTAGCACATTAGCACATTGAGAAAGTGATGGGATCATAGCACATAACAACATTGAGAAAGTGATATGATCATAGCACATTGAGAAAGTGATAGGATCAAAGTACATAACAATATTGAGAAAGTGATAGGATCATAGCACATTGAGGAAGTGATAGGATCATAGAAAATAATAACATTGAGAAAGTGATAAGATCATAGCACATTGAGAAAGTGAAAGGATCATAGCACATTGAGAAATTTATAGGAACATAGCACATTGAGAAAGTGATAGGATCATAGCACATTGAGAAAGTGATAGGATCATAGCACATTGAGAAAGTGATAGGGTCATAGCACATTAAGATAATTATAGGAACAAATCACAGTAAGAAAGTAATAGGATCATAGCACAGTAAGAAAGTAATAGGATCATAGCACAGTAAGAAAGTGATAGGATCATAGCACAGTTAGAAAGTGATAGGATCATAGCACATTGAAAAAATTGATAGGATCATAGCACATTGAGAAATTTAAAGGAAAATAGCACATTAAGAAAGTGATAGGATCATAGCACATTGAGAAAATTATAGGATCATAGCACAGTAAGAAAGTAATAGGATCATAGCACATAAAAAAGTGATAGGATAATAGCACATTGAAAAAGTGATATGATCATTGCACATTGAGAAATTTATAGGAACATAGCACATTGAGAAAGTGAGAGGATCATAGCACATTGAGAAAGTGATAGGAACATAGAACAGTAAGAAAGTAATAGGATCATAGCAAGGTAAGAAAGTGATAGGATCATAGCACTTTGATAGAGTGATAGGATCATAGCACATTGAGAAAGTGATAGGATCGATGCACAGTGAGAAAGTGATAGGATCATAGCACTTTGAGAAAGTGATAGGAACATAGCACATTGAGAACGTGATAGGATCATAGCACATTGAGAAAGTGATAGGATCATATCACAGTGAGAAAGTGATAGGATCATAACACAGTGAAAAAGTGCAAGGATCATAGCACTTTGAGAAAGTGATAGGAACATAGCACATTGAGAACGTGATAGGATCATAGCACATTGAGAAAGTGATAGGATCATATCACAGTGAGAAAGTGATAGGATCATAACACAGTGAAAAAGTGCAAGGATCGTAGCACTTTGAGAAAGTGATAGGATAATAACACAGTGAGAAAGTGATAGGATCATAGCACAGTGAGAAAGTAATAGGATCATAGCACAGTGAGAAAGTACTAGGATCATAGCACAGTGAGAAAGTGCTAGATCATAGCACAGTGAGAAAGTACTAGGATCATAGCACAGTGAGAAAGTGATAGGATCATAACATAGTGAGAAAGTGATAGGATTGTAGCACAGTGAGAAAGTGATAGGGTAATAGCACATTGAGAAAGTGATAATATCATAGCACATTGAGAAATTTATAGGAACATAGCACATTGAGAAAGTGATAGGATCATAGCACATTGAGAAAGTGATAGGATCATAGCACATTAGCACATTGAAAAAGTGATATGATCATAGCACATTTAGAAAGTGATAGGGACATAGCACATTAAGATAATTATAGGAAAATAGCACATTGAAAAAGTGAAAGGAACAAATCACAGTAAGAAAGTAATGGGATCATAGCACAGTAAGAAAGTGATAGGATCATAGCACAGTTAAAAAGTGATAGGATCATAGCACATTGAGAAAGTGATAGGATCATTGCACATTGAGAAAGTGATAGGATCATAGCACATTGAGAAATTTAAAGGAACATAGCACATTAAAAAAGTGATAGGATCATAGCACATTTAGAAAGTGATAGGATCATAGCACAGTAAGAAAGTAATAGGATCATGGCACATTGAGAAAGTGTTAGGATCATAGCACTGTAAGAAAGTGATAGAATCATAGCACATAAAAAAAGTGATAGGATCATAGCACATTGAGAAATTTATAGGAACATAGCACAGTAAGAAAGTGATAGGATCATAGCACATAAAAAAAGTGATAGGATCATAGCACATTGAGAAATTTATAGGAACATAGCACATTGAGAAAGTGAGAGGATCATAGCACATTGAGAAAGTGATAGGAACATAGCACAGTAAGAAAGTAATAGGATCATAGCACAGTAAGAAAGTGATAGGATCATAGCACTTTGATAGAGTGATAGGATCATGGCACATTGGGAAATAGATAGGAACATAGCACGTTGAGAAAGTGATAGGATCATAGCACAGTAAGAAAGTGATAGGATCATAGCACATTGAGAAAGTGATAGTATCATAGCACAGTGAGAAACTGATAGGATCATAGCACAGTGAGAAAGGGATAGGATCATAGGTCAGTGAGAAAGTGATAGGATCATAGCACAGTGAGAAAGTGATAGGGTCATAGCACATTGAGAAAGTGATAGGATCATAGCACATTGAGAAAGTGATAGGATCGATGCACATTGAGAAAGTGATAGGATCATAGCACTTTAAATTAGTGATAGGGTCATAGCACATTGAGAAAGTGATAGGAACATAGCACATTGAGAAAGTGATAGGATCATAGCACATTGAAAATTGATATGATCATAGCACTTTGAGAAAGTGATAGGATCATATCACAGTGAGAAAGTGATAGGATCATAGCACAGTGAAAAAAAGTGCAAGGATCATAGCACTTTAAGAAAGTGATAGGATAATAACACAGTGAGAAAGTGATAGGATCATAGCACAGTGAGAAAGTGATAGGATCATAGCACACTGAGAAAGTGATAGGATCATAGCACAGTGAGAAAGTGCTAGGATCATAGCACAGTGAGAAAGTACTAGGATCATAGCACAGTGAGAAAGTGCTAAGATCATAGCACAATAAGAAAGTTATAGGATCATAGCACAGTGAGAAAGTGATAGGGTCATAGCACATTGAGAAAGTGATAATATTATAGCACAGTGAGAAATTGATAGGATCATAACATAGTGAGAAAGTGATAGGGTCATAGCACATTGAGAAAGTGATAGGATCATAGCACATTGAGAAAGTGATAGGATCGTTGCACATTTAGAAAGTGATAGGATCATAGCACTTTAAATTAGTGATAGGGTCATAGCACATTGAGAAAGTGATAGGAACATAGCACATTGAGAAGTGATAGGATCATAGCACAGTGAAAAAAAGTGCAAGGATCATAGCACTTTGAGAAAGTGATAGGATAATAACACAGTGAGAAAGTGATAGGATCATAGCACAGTGAGAAAGTGATAGGATCATAGCACACTGAGAAAGTGATAGGATCATAGCACAGTGAGAAAGTGCTAGGATCATAGCACAGTGAGAAAGTACTAGGATCATAGCACAGTGAGAAAGTGCTAGGATCATAGCACAATAAGAAAGTTATAGGATCATAGCACAGTGAGAAAGTGATAGGGTCATAGCACATTGAGAAAGTGATAATATCATAGCACAGTGAGAAATTGATAGGATCATAACATAGTGAGAAAGTGATAGGATCATAGCACAGTGAGAAAGTGATAGGATCATAGCACATTGAGAAAGTGATAGGATCATAGCACAGTGAAAAAGCGAAACAAAACAATTCATAAACATATTTCTAATCGATAATATTTATTATGTCTAGGCCAATCATTAATATAATTACATAAATCATCCAAACTAATTGATACAACTACATTTAATGTAAGCTTTGTGTTTTTTTAAAGTTTTTTTTCTTAGTGTAGTGAACATGCTGAATTTATTTCGCTTCATAAATTTGGTCAATGCATAGAGTAAAAAAAAATATTGACGGCAGCTTCTTGTTTTTTTGTCCTGACCCCCCTATTCAACTCTCTGGTAGAGCATATCCTCTCTCCCCCCCTATTCAACTCTCATTTAGAGCATATCCTCCCCCCCCCCCCTATTCAACTCTCTGGTAGAGCATATCCTCTCTCCCCCCCTATTCAACTCTCTGGTAGAGCATATCCTCTCTCCCCCCCTATTCAACTCTCTGGTCGAGCATATCCTGCCCCCCAACCACCCCACCTAGATCTAGTTGTTTCTTGTCAAGACGAGAGTCAATCAACACATGAAATGAGATTTGAGCTGAGGGCTAGAAAGATGCGAGACAACTCTTTTGTCAGCTGTCTTACAATGAGTTGCACTTGGCTCATGATGTGTTCTGGATGCCCATTCGGAGTGGGAGGGAGGGGGTAGAAGAGGGAATCTCCCCCCCCCCCCAGAAAAAAGCAACAACAATAAGAACTCCAACAACAAAACAGAAGGCCCACCAAACAATGGAATGAGGAAAACTCCACACACACTGTTGCTATATAGGTAAGTGATGTACCTTTCCAAACTTGAGAGAGGGTAAAGTAAGTGCAGGGGAAATGAGTGAATGAAATGCTGGAAAAAATGTTTATATCCTGCAATGCTAAGCCACCTTGAACCTTTCTATGTCACATGAGCAATAATTAGTGAGGCGTAGATTTGTCATCAAATTTTATGTACATTTGAAACAAAATAGTGAACTTTTATCTTTTCACTTTTATCTTGTACATTTTTCTATTAACCTAATCACAATCTTCTATTTTAGGGGCACATTTGTTATTCTAGTTTTTATATTCGCTAAAAATGAAGAATAGCAATGGAAAAATGATAAAGTCAATGTTTGGCAAGAAATGATAAAGTCTATGTTTGGCAAGAAATGATAAAGTCAATGTTTGGCAAGAAATGATAAAGTCAATGTATGGCAAGAAATGATAAAGTCAATGTTTGTCAAGAAATGATAAAGTCAATGTCTGGCAAGAAATGATAAAGTCAATGTTTGGCAAGAAAAAGAAATGGTAAAGTCTATGTTTGGCAAGAAATGATAAAGTCAATGTTTGGCAAGAAATGATAAAGTCAATGTTTGGCAAGAAATGATAAAGTCTATGTTTGGCAAGAAATGATAAAGTCAATGTTTGGCAAGAAATGATAAAGTCAATGTTTGGCAAGAAATGATAAAGTCAATGTTTGGCAAGAAATGATAAAGTCAATGTCTGGCAAGAAATGATAAAGTCTATGTTTGGCAAGAAATGATAAAGTCAATGTTTGGCAAGAAATGATAAAGTCAATGTTTGGCAAGAAATGATAAAGTCAATGTTTGGCAAGAAATGATAAAGTCAATGTTTGGCAAGAAATGATAAAGTCAATGTCTGGCAAGAAATGATAAAGTCAATGTTTGGCAAGAAATGATAAAGTCAATGTTTGGCAAGAAATGATAAAGTCAATGTTTGGCAAGAAATGATAAAGTCAATGTTTGGCAAGAAATGATAAAGTCAATGTCTGGCAAGAAATGATAAAGTCTATGTTTGGCAAGAAATGATAAAGTCAATGTTTGGCAAGAAATGATAAAGTCGATGTTTGGCAAGAAATGATAAAGTCAATGTTTGGCAAGAAATGGTAAAATGAATGTTTGGCAAGAAATGATAAAGTCAATTTTTAGCAAGAAATGATAAAGTCAATGTTTGGCAAGAAAGATAAAGTCTATGTTTGGCAAGAAATGATAAAGTCAATGTTTGGCAAGAAATGATAAAGTCAATGTTTGGCAAGAAATGGTAAAGTCAATGTATGGCAAGAAATGATAAAGTCGATGTTTGGCAAGAAATGATAAAGTCAATGTTTGGCAAGAAATGGTAAAATGAATGTTTGGCAAGAAATGATAAAGTCAATTTTTAGCAAGAAATGATAAAGTCAATGTTTGTCAAGAAATGGTAAAATGAATGTTTGGCAAGAAATGGTAAAGTCAATGTTTGGCAAGAAATGGTAAAATGAATGTTTGGCAAGAAATGATAAAGTCAATGTTTGGCAAGAAATGGTAAAGTCAATGTTTGGCAAGAAATGGTAAAGTCAATGTTTGGCAAGAAATGATAAAGTCAATGTTTGGCAAGAAAAGGTAATGTCAATATCTGGTAATAAATGGTAAAGTCAATGTTAACGAATCTCATGTTGGATAAGCACTATGTTAAGAATCATTGAGTTACTCCAGTCAGAGTTGTTTACAAGTAATCCAGTTCTCCATCTAGAAATGTACAAAATAAAATGGCAATGGGACAAGTGCGAGAAACTCTCAAGGGTTTTGGATTTTATTCAAAAGATGAAACAATTTTTTAAAATTTTAAAATTAAGAAAACTATCTCGAAAGCCGATATTGGCTCGAACCGACATAAATATATGGGGTCCCAGCAAGTTGTATTATGATAAAGGGCTGTTTTCCAAAAGAAAACTGAATGTTTAAAAAAAAAAAAAACTGAATTTTTCCAAAGAGAACTGAATGTTTTCCAAAATGAATGTTTTCCAAAACGAATGTTTTCCAAAAAGAACTGAATGTTTTCCAAAAAGAACTGAATGTTTTCCAAATGAGAACTGATTGTTTTCCAAAAAGAACTGAATATTTTCCAAAAAGAACTGAATGTTTTCCAAAGAGAACTAAATGTTTTCCAAAAATAACTGAATGTTTTCCAAAAACAACTGAATGTTTTCTAAATGAGAATGGATTGTTCACCAAATGAGAACGAATTGCTTATGTAAAGAGAACATATTAATTTTCAGTAGATCTACTTTCTAGCTTTTCGAAAACTAGATTTCGTTTTGTGTTTCGACCTCTTCAGAATGTTTGAGTTAAGAAGGCCGAAATTCAGAAGGTCTTAAAAGTCACTGTCAGTCACACGTTGGTCTTGTTGTCTGACTGATTTTGTCAGTCACACGTTGGTCTTGTTGTCTGACTGATTTTGTCAGTCACACGTTGGTCTTGTTGTCTAACTGATTTTGTCAGTCACACGTTGGTCTTGTTGTCTGACTGATTTTGTCAGTCACACGTTGGTCTTGTTGTCTGACTGATTTTGTCAGTCACACGTTGGTCTTGTTGTCTGACTGATTTTTGTCAGTCACACGTTGGTCTTGTTGTCTAACTGATTTTGTCAGTTACACGTTGGTCTTGTTGTCTGACTGATTTTGTCAGTCACACGTTGGTCTTGTTGTCTGACTGATTTTGTCAGTCACACGTTGGTCTTGTTGTCTGACTGATTTTGTCTGTCACACGTTGGTCTTGTTGTCTAACTGATTTTGTCTGTCTACTCGTCTGTCATATAGTCTGACTGATTTTGTCTGTGAGAACATTCTCCCTGTTGAAGTCTAACACAATTTCTAATCTAATCATTCTCCAAGCCTTTTAACGTATGAGGCCCCTTCCATTTATGATGATGTATTTACCGACACGGATGTTGAGTAAAGACTTAATGGCCAGCCTGTGGATAAGAAGCTGGTCTCAACAAAAACAAAAAATAAAAAAACACGGAACTCACATATTCTCAAACAAATATACACATATACTCACACACATACATAAATGTAAAATAAAACTCACGCGCGAAGACTTGAAAACAAATCTGAAAGCAGTGTTATCACTAAACACTTTTTAAAAAAGATTTTTGTTTTAAATACATGACGACAGAAAATCCAATTCTCTCCTCCATTAAATTCTCCTAAATTTCATAAAGACAAAGTTTTACTTTCAGTGGCTTTTTGTTTTAAAGCATTGTACAGGAGAACGATATCCCATCAGTTGGAATGTCTCAACCTATAACATAGGTTATCAATCATATCTCAGATGTAATGTCTCAACCTATAACATAGGTTATCAATCATATCTCAGATGTAATGTCTCAACCTATAACATAGGTTATCAATCATATCTCAGATGTAATGTCTCAACCTGTCTCTTTGTCTATCTATCTATCTATCTATCTCTGTCTATCTCTGTCTATCTATCTATCTATCTCTGTCTATCTATCTATCTATCTATCTATCTATCTATCTCTGTCTATCTATCTATCTATCTATCTATCTATCTATCTATCTATCTATCTATCTATCTCTGTCTATCTCTGTCTATCTATCTATCTATCTATCTATCTCTGTCTATCTATCTATCTATCTATCTATCTATCTATCTATCTATCTATCTCTGTCTATCTCTGTCTATCTATCTATCTATCTATCTCTGTCTATCTATCTATCTATCTATCTATCTATCTCTGTCTATCTATCTATCTATCTCTGTCTATCTATCTATCTATCTCTGTCTATCTATCTATCTATCTATCTATCTATCTATCTCTGTCTATCTATCTATCTATCTCTGTCTATCTATCTATCTATCTATCTATCTCTGTCTATCTATCTATCTATCTCTGTCTATCTATCTATCTATCTATCTCTGTCTATCTATCTATCTATCTATCTATCTATCTCTGTCTATCTATCTATCTATCTATCTATCTATCTCTGTCTATCTCTGTCTATCTCTGTCTATCTATCTATCTATCTCTGTCTATCTATCTATCTATCTATCTATCTCTGTCTATCTATCTATCTATCTATCTATCTCTGTCTATATATCTATCTATCTATCTATCTCTGTCTATCTATCTATCTATCTATCTCTGTCTATCTATCTATCTATCTATCTATCTCTGTCTATCTATCTATCTATCTCTGTCTATCTATCTATCTATCTATCTATCTCTGTCTATCTATCTATCTATCTCTGTCTATCTATCTATCTATCTATCTCTGTTATCTATCTATCTATCTATCTATCTCTGTCTATCTATCTATCTATCTATCTCTGTCTATCTATCTATCTATCTATCTATCTATCTCTGTCTATCTATCTATCTATCTCTGTCTATCTATCTATCTATCTATCTATCTATCTCTGTCTATCTATCTATCTATCTCTGTCTATCTATCTATCTATCTATCTCTGTCTATCTATCTATCTATCTATCTATCTATCTCTGTCTATCTATCTATCTATCTATCTATCTATCTATCTCTGTCTATCTCTGTCTATCTATCTATCTATCTCTGTCTATCTATCTATCTATCTATCTATCTATCTATCTATCTCTGTCTATCTATCTATCTATCTCTGTCTATCTATCTATCTATCTCTGTCTATCTATCTATCTATCTATCTCTGTCTATCTATCTATCTATCTATCTATCTATCTATCTATCTATGTCTATCTATCTATCTATCTCTGTCTATCTATCTATCTATCTATCTATCTCTGTCTATCTATCTATCTATCTATCTATCTCTGTCTATCCATCTATCTATCTCTGTCTATCTATCTATCTATCTATCTATCTATCTATCTCTGTCTATCTATCTATCTATCTATCTATCTATCTCTGTCTATCTATCTATCTATCTCTGTCTACCTATCTATCTATCTATCTATCTATCTATCTCTGTCTATCTATCTATCTATCTATCTATCTCTGTCTATCTATCTATCTATCTCTGTCTATCTATCTATCTATCTATCTCTGTCTATCTATCTATCTATCTATCTATCTCTGTCTATCTATCTATCTATCTCTGTCTATCTATCTATTTATCTATCTATCTATCTATCTATCTATCTATCTGTCTATCTATCTATCTATCTATCTATCTATCTATCTATCTATCTGTCTGTCTATCTATCTGTTTGTCTGTCTGTCTATCTATCTATCCATCTATTTATCTATCTATCTATCTATCAATCTATCTATCTGTCTATCTATCTATCTTTCTATCTATCTATCTATCTATCTATCTATCTATCTATCTGTCTGTCTATCTATCTAATTTCTGTCTCTACCTTGCTTTCTCTTGCTTTTTGTTATACATAAAACAAAGAAGAATGGATCCTGACAATGCCTACAATATATAATGGTATCATATGAACCCAACGTCACCCACGACCATCCAAAATAACGTGGTGACACCGTATCAACTCACTCTGTCTGTCTGGTCAAAAGTTTATACACGTTATTTCTCAAACACCTAGTCTTGGTTTAACTTGAAATTTTTCTAAATTATTTCTTTTACCTGACAAAACAAGAATCAATGAAAAAAGGTTAAAAAAGGTTAGCTATTTGTAATTAATTATTTTGTTTGGTATCCCAAACAAAGGAAAGAAATTGTATTTGAATGATGTGGGGGAATAAGTTGAATTAGCCCCCTTTATACTTTGTAGGTCGCCGCTTTAAAGTTTGAAGCTAACAATAGATAAGTAAAAAACCTTCTACTTTCATAAGCAATTCACAGGTATATTATTTGGTGTATTGGCTTGAGGAGGCTGATGAGGCTTTAGCCCTTGATTTCAAATTCAGGAAGATCACCTTTTTTATGTATACATTTAAAAAGCGATCACCCAGATACAAACTTCTTTCTCCCCCTACCCCTTACCAACATGTCCAACTGATGGGATCATAGCTTATGGAGACAAACAATGGGTACAAATATTTGTAATCGAACAGATTTATTATTATTGTTTGTCTAGATCTCCCTTTCTTCTCTCCCCCCCCAAACAAAAAATCGTCCAGTGTAAAGCTTGTCAAGAAAGCATAAAGTAGCGCTAAACAAAAATAATAAGTATAAATATTTCTAATCGCACAGATTTATTGTTGTTGGTCTAGATCTATAACAAATTTAATGACATGACTGATCCAAACTAATTGATACAATTACAATTAATATAAGCTTTGATTTTTTATAAGTATTTTAAAAATGCTTTTTTTTTGTTATATCCTCGATTTGATCATTTTCCCTTCAAACTCATAGTTATGTTATGATTGGTCGATTCACATACCATGAGTCTCTGGCAACATCCGTCTAGCAGTGGTTCTCAAACTGGTCCGCGAATGGACTTAGGAGTTCCACAGAAAGAAAATGCATACACTGCTAAAAGCCAGTTTAATCGATCGGATAATTTGAAACAAAAGTAACTCGCCCCTCTCTAATATTTCTATTTCAAATTATTCTTTGACAATCTAAACCAAAAGATTCGAAGACATTCTTCACTTGGATATTCCCGACAGAGTATTGAAATCTTTTGCAAGTGGACAAACTCACATCCCAACTAGAGATGAAATCATACAAACACAGAGGACTGCTTATTGAAATAACACGAAATTTGAACCAATCTTTGAACAAAGATAAGACAAATGTCTGATAGTTGCCAATTGTATATTCCGCATTACGGCTTGTTGTACAGAAGTTGTTGGCTTCTTTCTTGTTTTCAAAGTTGGTACAACGCTGAATCAATGCCGTAATGAACCTCACTGAACAAAAAAGACTAGAAATAATTTGTGCTCGTTGCGGTTGTTACAGACAAGACGGATATTAATTAATACGTTCATAAAATCCCATCATGTAAGAATTTTTTTCTTAAATTAAAGTTGTGATTACATCTGTGATCTTTAATAACATTTTATTTAAATTACGCATTATGTAACTTTTTCACGGACAACATAAATGTGTCAACCACTGCTGTAATGAAATTTGCAGTATGTGGCCGTTTTCCGCCATGCCCACACTGCAAATAAGTAGCGTAACAAATCTCAACCAATGCATCTCAAATAAGTAGCCTAACAAATCTCAATCAAATGCATCTCAAATAAGTAGCGTAACAAATCTCAACCAATGCATCTCAAATAAGTAGCGTAATAAATCTCAACCAATGCATCTCAAATAAGTAGCGTAATAAATCTCAACCAATGCATCTCAAATAAGTAGCGTAATAAATCTCAATCAATGCATCTCAAATAAGTAGCGTAACAAATCTCAATCAATGCATCTCAAATAAGTAGCGTAACAAATCTCAACCAATGCATCTCAAATAAGTAGCGTAACAAATCTCAACCAATGCATCTCAAATAAGACATTAAATGTGAGTGAAAACCATAACTTTTAATTTCTTTTCTCTCAATCACACAATTATAACATCACCACTAACCAGACTTATCTCCCACTGCCAGTCAAACTGTACCAAATCAAACAATGAACACTCCAGGCCTAAGTTAAAAAAACAACAACTATTTTTAGAAATTGAAGATTTGCTTTTATCTTGGTCGACCTTTTCTACTACGACCCTAGTAATGTATTTAGTTTGGGGTTGGCGTGGACGAAAACACTTTGTGAATACAAGAAATCGAAGCAGTCGTTTCTGTATAAGAAGCTATCAACGTTTGCTGGTCAGATTTATATATATAAATTAAAGTAATCGATTATGTTCATATCGTGTCTAAATAGTAGATGAGACTGAGAGCGGGTATGTTTGTAATGTGTCTGGCAGACGAACTTTAGACATGTGATCAAGCGAGGCCCTAGAGCGCCATTTAAAAATTATCTATCTTTCTGTCTAACTATCTGTCTATCTATCTGTCTGTCTGTCTGTCTATCTATCTATCTATCTATCTATCTATCTATCTATCTATCTATCTATCTATCTATCTATCTATCTATCTGTCTGTCTATCTATCTATCTATCTATCTACCTACCTACCTATCTATCTATCTATCTATCTATCTATCTATCTATCTATCTATCTATCTATCTATCTATCTATCTATCTGTCTGTCTGTCTATCTATCTATCTATCTATCTATCTATCTGTCTGTCTGTCTATCTATCTATCTATCTACCTATCTATCTAATTTCTGTCTCTACCTTGCTGTCTCTTGCTTTTTGTTATACAAATAACAAACTATTTTCTTACACATGAAAAAATTTTTCTCTCCCCCCCTCCCCCTACGGTCTTATAATGACCACTTATGTATAGTCTTTTTTTAAACTACAACCACTGATAGGGACAGAGAAAATCTTCTCCTAGTTATGTAGCAATAAAACCCCAGTTCGTCAGAGTGTTTGATACTGTATACTTAATGATAGTCTTGTTCCCCCCCCCACCACAGATAACAATGACTTTAATTCCATTCCATGAGTTCAACTCCATTGTCTACAAAACTAATTGTTACTCTCAATACTTTTGTCCGCTGCTCCCTCACCGTAGAAAGAAGGCAGAAGTAATCGATAATGAATTATGATTCTTCCCCCTCCAAGTTGACTAGAATGTAGAGTGGATAAGACGATGCTGAGCAGGGAGGGCAAGGTCACGAGGAGGGGTGGGCAGGAGAAAATGGCAAGCTAGAGACCAGGAGAAGGCACATAGTCACTCAGGTAAAAAGTCGTGGAGAGGGTGTGGCGAACTGTTCGCTCTTTCTGAGCATGTAGAATATTTCGTTTTGATGGATCATTTGTCGATATCAGTTGGCAATTTATTTCATAGGAGGGTTGACTACAAATTGCTTTGTTATCACTCTCATGGGAAGTTTAGTTTCTCATAATAGATCAATCTCGGAAACTTGGGACTACCGAGGCGGTTACACAGGGATAATGGGACGGAATATCGACTCAATATTTTTGAAGCAGGCTAAGACTTGACACATTAATGACATTCAGTTGATCACTAAATACAGAACCTTATGGACAAATAATAGTGTCCGACGGATGAAACGTTTCAATTCTAAACTGAGAGTCTCTAGTTCGATTCCTGGTTGGGGGGGAGGGGGTATTATGAACTTCGAGAAGTTAAGGTCTCCACTGAGTCCACCCTAGTCTAATGGGTACCGGAAATTGGTCGAGAAAAGTGAAAGGCGTTCGGTCATCCTTGGCTCGCAAGATCTGACCGGGAACCTTACATTGCATACATATACGTGGAAAATGTATTATTAGGAAATGTACTTCTCTTTTATTTTTGGTTAAAATTTTTTTTAGTTCACATCAATTACAGCGTCGTCTTCGTGTCACAGTCCACGGATTTCCGAATCGAGTCTGATTGCAAGACCTTGTGTGTACAATTAGCGAGACCAATCGTCGTAGAAAACCTGCACACTGACCTCCAACATCAAAACCTATGGGCAGTGGTGACCAATAGTTCGTTTTCACGTCACAGGTCTGTATAACATGGCAACGAGGCCAAAGGCTACGCAGATCAGTGTTGAGGCCTACCATAAACGATTGGTTTCGTATGTGGAACGTCGAATACAGATACAGTTCTTGAACTGCTACATTCGCATACAGTCCTTATTATAACTGTTATATGCACACAATGCTTATATAACTGTTACATTAACATACAGTCTTCAAATCGGTTCTAGACTTGGGCGGCAATCGTTCTCTCTCTCATAATGTCAACATCCTTCCCCGTCTAGTCACTGATAGTGCGCGCCTTCTGCACTACCTTGGATGGCCGTGTGCATGGCAAGGTTATAACAATACAACCTTTGATATAATCTTTAATATATAATTATTTTATTTTACTACAGCAATCTTTCAATCCGTATCGTGCAATTCTCTATCAAAAGAGCTTATCTCCCCTTAGCTAAGCATTCTTATTTTAAAGACAAGGCTTATCTCTCTAGATTGCTACATGTTTTTTTCTATGCATTCTATATGAAACCTAAATTAATTAATTGTAACTAATTGTTTAACTATCTGTTTTTTTTAATTGATTCATTTGTTGTCTTCGATCATGAGTTTGTATGCAAAATTTGATGACAATTGGATATGTACAAGTGGCCAAAATAAAAATAAAAAAGATACAGAGTGAATTAAAAAACAGAAACGGATACGTTTGAAGTGATTAAATTAAAGGCATGCATTAACATTTAACCCATTCTTGAAACAAACACTATTAGGGTAATCTATAGAAACATGCAAACAAAATTTTTTTGGACTCTGAAAATAGGCGGTAATAAGACATACTGTTTATGTTTGATAGTGAGTGAATCTATTCTTAATTCTTCGTTATACATTCAACTATTTCAGAGAAGAATTAGAAAAAAAAATAATACAATATTAATACCAAATCATTAGAAAGTGGACATGGCGTATACTTTTCTCAAAAGACGAAATCTCAGACGATTTCCAGATTTGACAATAGTCACATGATACAGCATCCCAGTTAGCTTGATAAAGGTTAGGGACTATATTTGGTAGCCCTAATAGCTGGACTTCATTCTACATTTGACTAGATGCTACTAGACAGTACATTTTTTTTCTACCCGGAAGTATGTCTAGAGGTTTCCTCCCCTGCTACAAAGTCCCCCCCCCCCCACTTCCGCCCCGTGGTGGTATCTGAATCTCAGACGCTGTCAGTTGATTCAATTCTCACGGCCCTAGTGGAAGACATGACTAAGTTGCTTCTATTACGTCATATCGTCAGACGGTCGCTGGATAAATGCTTCTAAAGTTTGTTGGTTTTGTAAATGAGAAAAGCACGTGGACATTTTAAAATCAGGACTTGCGTTAGAATTAACAATGAATGTAGTTTCTCGCTAACCTTTTGACCTGTTTTAGAAGTAGCTAGACATCGAGAGCAATCACGACATTTAAAGCACTGACGACATCTTATCTTATCTTATATAATACAGACGTTACTTCAAAAAAGAAGATGATTACGTCCTACGCGTCATGCATTTAGTCATGCATATTAACCAATGACTTAAATTCTGCCAAGTCACTGGTTTTTCTGGCTAGCTCAGGCAACCCATTCCATGCTCTAATAGCACTAGGGAAGAAGGAGTATTTGTACAAATTTGTCCTAGCATATGGGACGAGGAATGTGCCTTTATTTTTGTGTCTTTCAGAGTATTTTATTAAATTTTGTTTTTGTATTTGAAGATTATGGTTCAGTGTTTTATGTATAATTGCTACTTTACTTTTGAGTCTTCTGTCCTGAAGGCTTTCTAAATTTAGTGATTTTACTAATGGTGTTACCCTAGTCAAATGTGAATATTCGTTTGTTATGAATCTCACTGCTCTATTTTGTGTTTGTTCCAGTTTCTTAATGTTTTCTTGAGTTGAGGGGTCCCACACGGTGGATGCATATTCTATTATTGGCCTAACCAAGGTTAAATAACATTTTAGTTTTATGTTCTTATTTGATTTATAAAAATTTCTTTTAATAAACCCTAATGCTTTGTTGGATTTTTTTATAGTTTCATCAATATGTGGATTCCATGACAGTTTTTCATTTATTATAACACCTAGGTATTTTGCGTTTTTAGTCTGTGTTACTGGTTTGCCATGAATAAGATAAGTGGAATTAATTTGTTTTAGTTTTTTTGTTACTCTTAACAACTGACATTTTTCTGGGTGGAAAGACATGCTCCAATTTGATTCCCATTTCTGTAATTCATCTAATTCTCTTTGTAAAATATATGTGTCTTGTTTTGTTTTTATTGTTCTATATATTATGCAATCGTCTGCAAATAATCTGACTTTTGTTCCTGAACTAATGCAATTTGGTAAATCATTTATGTAAATTAAAAATAGTAGTGGACCCAAGACTGTTCCTTGAGGTACACCTGAGTTTACTGTTATTGGTGTTGATTTAGAGCCATTTATTATTACAGTTTGTTCTCTCCCTATCAGAAAATCTTTAATCCACTGATGCAGTGGACCGTTAATGCCGAAATATTTTAATTTTTTAAGCAAACTATGGTGGTGAACTTTGTCAAAAGCCTTGGAAAAATCTAGTAAGATAGCATCTATTTGTTCACTATTATCTAAACCTTTTGAGAAATCATCAATTAGTCCTATTAGTTGTGTTTCACATGATCTATATTTCCTAAAGCCATGTTGGTATGGGGTGAGGACATTATGTTTGTCTAAGTGGTTTATGATGTTGCTACATATTATGTGTTCTAGTATTTTACATGTGATGCTGGTAAGTGATACTGGTCTGTAGTTTCCTGGATCAGATTTTTCTCCTTTTTTAAATAGGGGGGTGACATTAGCTTCTTTCCAGTCCTTTGGTACTCTGCCCTGGTTAAGCGATGCCTGAAAGAGTATTTTGAACACTGGGGCTAGCTCATTGCTTAGTTCTTTGAGTAATCTAGCTGGAATACCATCAGGTCCAGACGCTTTATTTGGTTTGGTGTTGGCTAATAGTTTTTTAATTCCATTTTCTTGTACTACTAAATCTTCTATGTTGTCTACTTGGTTCAAATTAAGAAATATGTCTTTGTCTCCTGGGGCTGAGAATGCTGATGCAAAGTATTTGTTTAGGATGTTTGCTTTAGTTTCATTATCATTATGTATTATGTTATGTTCATCTTTTAATGGCGCTATGCCTGTTGTTTCCATTTTCTTAGACTTAATGTATGACCATAGGTTTTTGTTGTTATCTTTAGATATTACATTGTTTATGTATTCACTCTGCAGCTGTCTGCTTACTTTTTGGGTTAGGTGTTTAATTTTTATATACTTTTTGTAAACTCTTTCTGCCTTGGTTTCTTTAAATTTTCTATATAGGTTTTCCTTCTGTTTACAAAGCTTCTTTAGTCTATTATTAAACCAGCATTTATTTATTTTGTTTGATGTGTATTTAGTTGGTATATGATTTTCTATAATGCTTTTAAGATGGATTTTAATGAAATTCCAGAGGTCATCGACTGGTTGGTTAATGTCTTTTTCTAATAAGAATGTTTGTTGAAAGTTTAATGCAGCTTGGTGTAGTTGTGTTAGGTTACATTTATTCCAGAGTAAGATTTTTCTTTTGGTTTTTGTATTGGCTACTGCTTTTATCTGACTGTGTATTTTTATGATCTCATGGTCTGATAGACCAGGGATAATATCATAATCAACTACTAATCCAGGTCTGTTGGTTAAGAAGAGATCTAATGTGTTGTTTAATCTAGTTGGCTTTTTAATGATTTGATCTAAACTTAGGTTGTGTAAAGTTTCTATGAAAAGCTCATTTATGTCCTTAAGGTTTTGGTGTTTATCTATGGTTAGTGTTTTCCAATTTATATCAGGTAGGTTGAAGTCACCCATAATCCAAAAAACTGCATTTTTATTTGTCTCTTTAAGTGTAGTAATCTGATTACATAGTTCCTGCATGTATTCTAAACTAGAATTTGGTGGTCTGTAAATGCTGCCTATTATAAGGGATGTTGAGGTGGTATTAATTTTACAAAATTAATAGCATTTATAACGTATTGAACATCCATCACATTCATGACATTCATTACAACCACGACATGCATGACAATCATTTGACAATCACGTCATTCAGAACACACAAATCCATGAGATTTTGAACATTCATGATACTCAAAACATTCATGACATTTACGACATTCACAACACTCATTGCATTCAGAACACTAACGACATCCATGGCATTTTGAACTTTCTTGACAATCAGGACTTTCATTACTATGTATTGGTTAATTATTGGTAATAAGTTATTTCATTTCATATCGAATAAGGGGAATAACTTCTACATTATTTAGACATATAGTCGTAAGTGCTGAGTTCTTTCCCTTAGAAACGCTTACTTTTAAAAAAAGATTTATTTTATATTTTGCTTGTTGATGTTTGATTTCCCTTGTATCAATATACTCGCATGAGCGTTAACACATAGTCAATCAGACTTCTGGAAATAACTGTAAAAATATTCAATGGTGTTTTCAATGTATTAAATTATTAGTTTTTTGAGTTTTAAAAATCTCTGTCGGTAGAAGAATTCCGAGTTATTTCGAAAATTAAAAACGAATGGGGAAAGCAGATATGTTTTTTTTTTGAACCGCTTTGTTAGTCTTACAATGCTTATAGTTATAGTTGTAGTTATACTAAGAGAGTCTTTTCAATGTAAAGGGAGATTTCTTCGTTGTACTGGGAGAGTCTGTTCGTTGTACTGGGAAAGTCTGTCCGTTGTACTGGGAAAGTCTGTTCATTGCCTTTACTGAGCCACTGATTTCAGCATCATTTATTGTTTCGAATTCACAAAGTTATTCTCTTTTCTCAAAATCAAGGCCGGATTTAGATTTGATAAGACACTAATCTTTTTGAGATATGAGGCTTTTATATAATTTTTTATTGACTTAAGGGTTAAACTGACACGCAGTTTTAAAGTACATAAATAGTGAATGATAAATTTAATTAAAATCATATTTATTAATAAGAAACTCACGCAGGCAATTTTTAAGTAAAGAGGCGTGGAACCATAATCTGCTGCTGGTGTAGCTGAAGCCTTGCACTGCTCAGAGTACATTACAATCAATCTAAGAGAACATAGGTACTTTTTTGTTTGTTCACAATCTCTCTCTCGCTCTTAGTGTTTTGTTTGTTGCTGCAAGAAGCTGTTTGTTTCCACATAGTTACCATTCACAATAGAAAGGCGCGTAACATCTGTGCGAGTCAATCAGACGGAAGCAGGAATGCGGCTTAGACTTGGCCCGCCTTCTTACTCATTCTTAGATTACACAACAAAAAAGTAGTTCTCATCTTTACACAACAAAAAAATAGTTCTAATCTTTTGTCTGATACTGTGTGTGTGTGTGTGTGCCCTTTTGTTTTACTTTTGATTATGCTCTCAGTTTTTTTTTAGCAGAAATAAGTCTCTACAATTCAGCTTTCTTGGTTGTTTTTTTACAAAGCTTATATCTACTCTGTATGTCTGTCTGGTCTGGTTTGAACATGTTTTTTCTTCCATTTTTCATTCTCGGATCAAGTTAAAACTGCACAATTATTCAATTGAACCTGACAAGACAAAAATTTAAAAAAAAAAATTAAAAAAACAACTAACTAGTTAATTAATTATTGGTGAATTATAATTTTTTTTATTGATTTCGAAATAAGAGAAATAAATGCTACTTGATGATTGATGTGGATATATGCATGTGGATTTAGTTTTCTTATTACGTTTTTATGCGTGTTTCTCCCATCGTTATGTAATAACATTTGGTTGTATTTTAAGAGAACTTTCAGGAATAATGCTTAGTGTCTTTTTGATCCAATGTGATCGAGTAGCATCAACCATTTGTCTGGGGCTTGAGTTTAAGTCCCAACTAGATTTTTTCAGGTCTGTCTCACATCTCTTGCTAGTCTCACATCTCTTGCTAGTCTCACATCTCTTGCAAGTCTCACATCTCTTGCAAGTCTCACATCTCTTGCTAGTCTCACATCTCTTGCAAGTCTCACATCTCTTGCTAGTCTCACATCTCTTGCTAGTCACACATGTCTTGCTAGTCTCCTCTCTCTCTCTCTCTTTTCCACTTTCACCCCAATATTTTTTTAAACCTTAATTACGACACAGGGGAGCGAGGTGGCTGAGTGATTAAGCGCTTGGCGCCTGAGGTCCTGGGTTCAAATCTAGGTGGAGACTCTAACGGGTACCTTATTTTAGTCGGGGCAAGGCATTTGGTCGCTGTGCTGGCCACATGGCACCATGCTTGTTAATCGTTTGCCAAAGAAACAGATGACTTTAACGTGCTCTTTTAATCTCAGTCTGAAAGGGGGGGGGGTACTTTACTTTACTTGGAACTAATTACGACACACCTTCTCATGATTTCATCAGAAATTCTTCCGCCTACACAAACATCCTCCTTACTTTCCTCGTGATTACACCGGGAACACACGCCTACACTCCATAACAATTGAATCAGAGCACTCTGCTGTAACATGGAAGATACGCTATACAAAAGCAATAAGAAAAATATATAACGCAGTGGTCAAGTACTAGAGCACGAATCAAGATTCCTGGATTTGAAGCTAGGTGGAAACCGAGAATTGTTATTTAGAGTTGAGGAGCATAAGGTCTAAAAAAAATTTTTCCTCCGAGATATTCGGAAGGGAAAACTCCTATGACAACATGGCGTGTTAGAACTGTCCAGTGACAGGCAATCAGTTATAACCGATAGCCTAAGGGCATAAGAAAATTAGCATAAAATGGCAAATTGAGTTCCATCTTTTTCATTCTGCCGCAACCACTGCTGTGGAAAGATAATTTATTGAGCTTTCGGATCGCCCATAGCGTGCTTGAGCCGGCACTTGACAAGGGGCTGTTATTACCTCGCTTCGTTACTATATTCTGTTAGAAGAAATAAATATATTGTTCATGTCTTACTGAATCTGTTATAAGTTTCATCTTTGTGTATTTGCTGATTATAAATGAATGCGGAGCATTTATAGTAGTATAGCTAAGGTAGGCAGTTACAAAGTCATGGTCTGAATTAATAATGAAGTCTAAAAGCGTACTATTGATAATATACCTACACATAACGGAATGACAACTACCGGATATGTACAATATGTCAGAAGAGCGATTTTAGATAATCTTTTGGTATTGAGCATTTTCATTTAGGCCTAAATGGAACTAGAATGAGGATGTAAATTTACCTAAATTAAACTACTAATTTAGCACTCTTAGATTTAGATCTAGATCTAAAATATATATTTGGGATAATGTAGATGTAATTTGGATTAGATTTATATAAAAAAAACAATCAATTAGATACTCAATTAATAGACTAATTGCAATATGAAATATTAAAATATTACATTAGTTTTAGTATTTTATAACATTGCTATAGTGACATATTGACAATCTAGACTTTAGAAATAATAAAAATCTACACTTTAAGCCTAGTAATTAAAATTATAGATTTGATTTAGTCTAAACCATGGCTGTCTGGTAGTGCGGTTTGCGCGCTGGACTGTCGTTTGGATTCATCGATGGTCCCAGGTTCAAGCCCTGCCCGCTCCCATCCCCCGTTGTCCTACGGGAGGATTGGACTACAACTCTGAAGGAACATCCGAAACATGTAAAACAACAAACATTCTAAACTAGACCAAGAAATTCTAAATCTAGATTCTATACTGATTTTAATTAGAATTAGGGTAACACCATTAATAAAATCACTAAATTTAGAAAGCCTTCAGGACAGAAGACTCAAAAGTAAAGTAGCAATTATACATAAAACACTGAACCATAATCTTCAAATACAAAAACAAAATTTAATAAAATACTCTGAAAGACACAAAAATAAAGGCACATTCCTCGTCCCATATGCTAGGACAAATTTGTACAAATACTCCTTCTTCCCTAGTGCTATTAGAGCATGGAATGGGTTGCCTGAGCTAGCCAGAAAAACCAGTGACTTGGCAGAATTTAAGTCATTGGTTAATATGCATGACTAAATGCATGACGCGTAGGACGTAATCATCTTCTTTTTTGAAGTAACGTCTGTATTATATAAGATAAGATAAGAAATCTAGTTTTTTTTAAATCTAGCTCTAAGAAAAAAAATCTAGATCTAGTGTAAAAAATCTAGCTTTAGTGTAAACAAAAATCTAGATCTAGTGTATAAAATCTAGATTAGATCTAAATCTAGCTATTATGTCTTTTAAAAATGCGAGTCACATTACGAGGTTTTTATAAACATTACTATACCGAGTTGATTTAGCATTTAAAGAATTTATTCCATATGACGTCAAAGGAAAAAAATCAACTACGTCACACGGCCAAGTTAGACTAAAAAATATCATCTATACGAGCAGCTTGTTGAGGGTTTATAGACATGTGTGCACCGAGTGATTTCTTTTAGCATTTCATTTAAAGAATTAACTCCATATGACGTCAAAGGAAAAAAAATTCCATTACGTCACACGTCCTAGTTAGACTAAAAAAATGTCATCTTTACGAGCAGCTTCTCGAGGGATCATAGACATTGGTGCACCGAGTTTGTTCTTGTAGCATTTCATTTGATGGGCTAGTTAGACTTAATATATATATATAAAGGGATTAAAGACGCTTTTTTTTTGTTTTGTCTGTCAGTCTGTCTGTCCGTTATGTTAATAGCGAGAAAAAAAAAAGACGAAAAGCTATTGAAAATCTGATTAAAATTTAATTTCCCTTCCGAAACATCGCATTAGTTTTAAATTTCTATTATAGATTGTTCCGGATGTTTATATATTTATAGTGAGAGAAAATAAGAATTCCAGATTAATCAAATGCCGTTAATTAAATTTGTGGGATGGTCTGTTATGAAAATTAGATGTACCATAGCCTTATGGAGATTTTTTCAAACCATACTTTGGTGTTAGGAAGTTGTTTTCCTTAAAAATCGGAGCATAATATTAACGGTAATTAGATTTTCTAACGTTTTAGATAGAAAGTTAAAATGTAGTGTAAGAGAGAAGTGCGATTTTACATAAATAGAGTTAAACTATTTTTCATAAAAAATCCGGAACAACCAATTTTCGTAAATGAGAAAATTATTTGTTTTAATTATTAGAAGAGGGATTTCAAACATTTATTAGCGTTATTAGATTTTTCATATAAAATTCGGATCATTTTTGGCGACGATTTGTAAGAAAATTAAAGTAATGTAGGTCGATTTCTTTTTCGAAACAAAATCCGGAACATTCTTTACCGATTAAACAACTTTTATTATGTTTCGGCAAGAAAATTAACTGTAAAATAAGTCTAAAAATTGATTTTCAATAATCGTTTCTAGTAAATTACTTTCTTATTTTAATAACCTATTGTCGATATTTTTGAAAAAAATTTTTTATTTGAAATAAATTTGTTTTAAATTAAAAATTCGGAACAATTGATATTGATAAATAAACTATAATGACGTAGTGTCAAAGAATGTAAATGTAATATTAGTCAATTATGCGATTTGAAACAATCGTTTGACATAATTTATTTTTTATAAAACAATATCCAGAACAACTTTATAGTTAATGAAATATAAATCAGTATAGATCATTTTATTTAGCATTTATATGCTAAATACATTAAAAAACGGGAACAATATATTAAAGATCATGTGTTTCTTGCAACGTTTAAGCATGGAAATAAAATCTAATATAAGTAAGAAGAGCAAACAAATATTCATTGGCATTAATTTGTTTTTCACAAAACATCCGGAACAATCTATAATAGATACTTTAAACTATTGCAATATTTCTGAATGAAAAATTAAAGGTTAAATAAGATTTACAATAGCCTCTAGTGTCATTTGTTAATCTAATCCTGACGGACAGACCGACCAACAGACAAAACGCACAAAAATAATCTTTTATTCGGATGGGGGCACTAAACAAAAAATAAATAAAATCTGATTTTTTAAAAAAGTTTAAGGAATTGGTTCAGCACCTGATAATGTTGCAACGTTACGCTTCTGCACGAAAGTCGCTGCATAAATAGTCCATTTTAAAAAATGTGCGTGATATTTACATACAAAGTGCATTATTAGCCTTTATAAACAAACAGAAATGTTTTCTTTTAATTTTTGCAGCTAGTTGACCAGAAAAAAACATCTTTAACTATTATTTATATTTGTTGTAAACATTTCCTGTACATTTTATAAATATATTTGACTTAGTGATACTGAAGATACACAGAAAATGTCCATCTTTGTTAGCATATTGTAACATTGCCTCCCTTACTTTTAACTTATTGTTTTAGAATTGGTGTATTTTTATGAAAAAAATGTTTTGCTTTTAGAAAACCAAAAGTAGCCGTTGCACCTAAACTTTTCAAGCCGCATTTAATGATGAAATAATATTTTTCATATCTCTTCTAGTTTTCGAGATATGAGTGTGACAGACGGACAGACAGACAGACGGACATTTTGCACAAACCTAATAGAGGCTTTTTTCCCTTACAGGGGCCGCTAAAAATCGTTAAAAAACAACAACAAAGCTTTTCTAAGGGGGAAAAACTCCGCACCTACAACTATATCTCACAATAATGTAGAAGTTTTTTTCCTTATTCGGTATCAAACAAAATAATTTATTACAATTAAATTAATTTACTGATTGTTATTTTTTTTTAAAATCCATTCATGCTTCATTAGGCGCAATAAATAATTGTTTAAAGTTTCAACTTGATTCTACAATGGGCGTGGGAGAAATATCGGGTAGAATTATCTCATGGACAAAACACTACATATTTAGCCATAACTGTGAATACTGAAGGAATATTTTCCATTGTTAGTATCAAAGAAAATAATTAATTACCAGTAATTAATTGACTAATTTTGTTATACTGATACATCTCTTGTCTACGCCAATGAACATTTGTGCAAAGTTTCAACTTGATTAGAGAATGGGGGTGTATGAAATAACGTATACAAACATTACCAAACAGACAGACAGACTTGATAGACGTTTTTTTTTTATTATAGACACCATAGTAAGAAAATAGTAAAAAAAAAAACACAAAAAAACAACAACAAGGCAGTTCTTGTTCAGTATTCCTGAACAAATTGTGACAAGTTGGATTAAAGTATTGGCCGTTATAGATGTCAAGGGGATTTTATGGTTTGAGAACCCACACTAGCACATAAGATCTACAAGCACAGCGTTATTATGCAGGCAACAAATACTATGATGTAAAGTTATGTACAGTTTATTATACAAAATAAGATAATTAGAGGTGAAATGCTGTACAGTTGCTAGGGTGGGATCTAGCGTATTTACATATTTACATTAGATTTGAGAACTAAGTGGGCTGAGTGTCATTAGGCTGGTTGCTTAGCTTTTGGTCCGGTGATGCACTGATGAGACGGGTGTGGCTAGTACTGATGCTGTCTGCTGGTGGGCTGGGTAGTGGATCCAGGCTCCGGGTGAAGTCCAACGTTGTATGGTTGCAGAGCTAAGCTGCGTCTACCATTCAGTTATGCCAGTGACGAGTCTGTGGCTAGCGTTGTTACTTGGACTCTTGAAGAATGAGTAGGACTGATGTCTGCAGATCTGGTGCCAACAAATCTGGTATCAGCTTTAGGTTGCTAAGATTTCAGGCGGATGTTGCCTATAAATAAAAGCTGCAACGATATGATGTAAACGTCGGTTTAGACATAATGATAACACTGGAAGGTAGATGCCTTTCCGTCAAAAACATCTTCAGACTGATGTAGAGAAACTATAATCTAGTTTCATAAATATCAAAGGGAACTAACAAATGAATATAATGTCCCATCAAGGGAGATAACAATGATAATGGGGACTCCCATCAAGGGAAATTACAAACAGTAATAAGTGATATATGATAAGTAATACAAGTGGTGTTCACCAGTCACGGTGAATAGCTAGTACATACATCGCTTAGATAAGATGAAAGGGGAAGGGGAGATCAACGTCTGATACTCGCCCATGCTCTCACATAAGTAAACATAGAGCATAAGTAATTACACACTCAGTAATAAGACATGTTTACAGAAATGTTTTGATAATTCCCTGCCAAGGAATTAATCTTATCTTATCTTATCTTATATAATACAGACGTTACTTCAAAAAAGAAGATGATTACGTCCTACGCGTCATGCATTTAGTCATGCATATTAACCAATGACTTAAATTCTGCCAAGTCACTGGTTTTTCTGGCTAGCTCAGGCAACCCATTCCATGCTCTAATAGCACTAGGGAAGAAGGAGTATTTGTACAAATTTGTCCTAGCATATGGGACGAGGAATGTGCCTTATTTTTGTGTCTTTCAGAGTATTTTATTAAATTTTGTTTTTGTATTTGAAGATTATGGTTCAGTGTTTTATGTATGATTGCTACTTTACTTTTGAGTCTTCTGTCCTGAAGGCTTTCTAAATTTAGTGATTTTACTAATGGTGTTACCCTAGTCAAATGTGAATATTCGTTTGTTATGAATCTCACTGCTCTATTTTGTGTTTGTTCCAGTTTCTTAATGTTTTCTTGAGTTGAGGGGTCCCACACGGTGGATGCATATTCTATTATTGGCCTAATC
>JAZGLO010002337.1:0-71775 GCA_036873155.1 Biomphalaria sudanica | reverse complement strand
ATTGGGAAGTGATCACTTCCCGTAGATCATTGCTAACTGACCATTTAAAGTCGTCCAGAAGCCAAGGGACGCATACGGTGAGGTCAATGCATGTGAGAGATCCAGTTCCTGGGTGCAAGTAGGTCGGTGATGCATCATTAAGTATGCATAAATCATGTTGGAGGAAGATATCCTCCAGCATACGGCCTCTTCTGTCGGTATTGTTGGATCCCTACATGGTGTTATGGGCATTGAAAACCCCAAGGATTATAGAAGGCCGGGGGAGTTGTTTCAATAGGTCCTCCATGTCTGTTTGGTTTAATGGAGCGCCTGGTGCTAGATACAGGCTGCAGCAAGTGATAACCTTGTGAAGGGTTATCCTAGCTGCTACGGCCTGTAGTGTGGTCTGTAGTTCTACCCTCTCATGGGGGATGCTATCCTTCACAAGAATACAGACTCCACCTGATGCTCTCTCTGCATCCTCAACATTCTTGCTGTAAGCACTGTAGCTTCGGAAGCTGATGCTATCTTTCAGAAATGTTTCCTGTAAGCAGACAGCTACAGGAGTCTCAAAGTCCATCAGTAGCTGCATTTCCTCATAATTGGCCTTGACGCCTCTACAATTCCACTGTACAATTCTGGAATGACCTACTTGGAGCTATTTGGACTTGGGAGGCCGCCGAAGGGGTTTCCCTTTATTCCAGTGACCTTGGTATTTTTATTCTTGGGTTTGGATGGAGAAGAGGACAACCCCCTTTTGGGGGAAGTCTTTCTCTCTGGAGAGGGGAGATCCCTCTGGTTAGAGCGGAGGTTATTTCCTCCTCGCTCACCTCGGGCATCCTCTCCGCTTTGATTTCTCCCCTTAGGGAGTTAGTCAACCTCTAATTCGGTAGAGGTTGGGGTGTCTGGCTGGGTTTTCTGAGGAGAACCTGTGTCAGACATAATGTCTCCGGGTTCTTCCGGAGTATTGGTTTCGACATGCTGCTCAGTCTCCATGCTCTAATCAGCGAGCACAGAGAACCTGTTTTTTAGCATGACAACAGGGCTTTCTTGTTTCTTCAGAGGTGTGTTCTTTGGCGGTGTTTTCTTCTGAGTTGGAGGAGGAGGAGGGGGTGGTGGGGTCAATGTGTCCGTCTGTGTGGCTATGGATCTTCCTATCTTAGCAACAGCCTGGGCATAGGTCTTTGTCAAGCCGAATTGGCCCTTGGGTAGGGCCAATACAGCCGATTTCGCCAGGCTGAAGGTACATCCATTTCTTGCCTTGTACTTCTGCACGGCAACCTCCTGTTTCCACACAGGGCAGTCCTTGGAGTAGGCTGAGTGGCCAGCGTGACAGTTTGGGCATTTGAACTGGGCTGTGCAGCCCTTGTCCTCATGACCCTCTCCAGCACATCTGGCACACACAGTGTTCCTCTTGCAGACTGCCGCGCCGTGTCCATAACCCTGGCACTTAAAGCAACTCATGGGGTTAGGTATGTAGGGCCTAACTGGAACTCGTAGGTATCCTGCATTCACATACTTTGGCGGTGTCCTAGTTCCAAATGTGAGGATAATAGTGGCGGTTTTGACCTCCTCACCATCCCTGCGCCTGGTAATGCGCCGGGCATGGGTGACTCCTTCAATGCCCTCCACTATTTCCTTCTCGGAACATTCCAGTAGGTCCCTAGAGCTGATTACACCTCTGCTGGTGTTCAGACTCTTGTGTGGCATGACCACACCTATGCTGGTAGCTCGGCATGACCAGCCGGTTGACCCAGAGCGGGCCATCTGGGCCTCAGGTCTAGGGGAACTTGGAGCCAAAGTATTGTGTTGTGGTGGTTTATCCTCAGGTAGCCACCACTCAATCACCAGGATCTCTTTATCCCCCCTTACCCGTCGCAGTCCACGCAAACGGACTGGTCTAGGACGTAGTGCGATTTTGGAGATAAGGAGACAGAGTGATGATCAATGAAGGCAGACTGAGGAAAAGAGGAGGCAGGCACAATGATAGAAAAGAAGTAGGGCACTTTTGAGCTCCAAAAGTGCTAAGGAAAGAGGAGCGTAGTTTAACGTCATGTCTTGGGACGCGCCTACATGCTCGCTCACTTCTCCCCACCCCCTTCTAGCTGTGGACATATCGATGACCCCCCCCCCCCCCCCAGTTCACAGCCAAGCGAAGGCCTGTTGCATAGGCACAGCGCAGAGTACTTGTGTGCAGATAATAGATCTCGGCTGGACTCTGGTGGTCACAGCTTGTTGTCATTGTTTTGCACTGACCTACTGTGTAGTATGGACTAAGGAAAAAAAAAGAGATGTGCATGAGAAAGGGGGGGTATCAAGATAAGCGCCCCACCCCCTATCACAACATATATTCATTTCACAAGCTGTCGCCAACATTATACTGATCTGTGGCTAGAGGGTCAATGGCGGCGACTCCAGGACAGTTAAAACCTGGAAGCCCGCTAACAAAACAAATCTAAATCTAGGTCGTCAAATATAAATATATATTCCTTTCTTTAGTGCCGGATTTATTTATTTTTTGTTTCTCTATTGCCAACACATCAATAGAAACACATTAGAAGAAGAAGCACCTCAGCATGTAGATCTAACACTTCGTATGAACTGATGACACTACTGTAGTTACAATAAGAAAAATGATGTCTGGGTGACTAGAGCACATCAAAGATTTTTATTCTGGACGTCTGTGGGAATGACCCACAGAAAGGGAGTGGAAGAAAAGAGCGCTGACTACAATCAATACCTTGCTAGCCAAAGCCACTGACCACAAAGAATAAGACTCCGGGGGTGGGGGGAAAAGGAGGTGGGGGAACAATAGCATACCAGTGGTCGGCCGGACAACTTCTTAATACGGAGGAAGGCGGCCATCTTTTTAAAAGGTTAAATGAGGTCATTTCAGGTCAGCACTGTACCTTATCTTTATGTACAGTTACATGGTCAGTGACACAAATACTTTCATCTACTAGTACTAAGCCTGTTTACACTGACCTAAAAACACACTGAACGCCTGAATATACATGCAAACAGATGACATGTACAGTTCGTTCAATAACTCAGCCACAGTAGTTAGCCATGTAACCTGGCGGCAAGTACCAAATACCACAAAGGATGATACAGTGCTGTTTGAACTATTTTATTTTCTCGACTGGAGAAGGTAGATTGTTTCCCGTGAATTTTGTAAGCCAGGCCCTCTATGCTCTAGTATTCATATATGGCGGGTACATGCAAGTTAGAACTCATGAGAAGGGAAATTTCAGTAGAAGAACGGGTGTTGACGGTCGTTGAATTGTAGTATCAAACTGCTGGTAGACAACTAAACCACTGTAGGCGTATTATAACTTAATCTTATAAAACTTAAAAAAAAAACAACTTGAATAACTTCATTGTGAGCAATACTAAATATAACTTATATTACAAGACAGATTCAACTTGAGATGACTCACAATAGAAACACATCTTTACACTCTGGACTCGTCTCTAGTACCCAAGACACTTTACGACAGTGCCACTGATCTTGCATCATTCACACTGCATAGCCATCAACCAATCCCATCGTCATAAAAACACACACACTAGACACCAAAGACAAAAACAAAACAAAAAACCCAATCAAAACTTCTCGTAAAACAATGTCCAAGTATCTGAGCTCAAGCGGATACAACTCATCCACAAAACGCGTGTATACTTTGCAGTCTTTGAGTCCTCTTTCGTTTTAAATGAGTACATCTACCAGTCACACGACGGGATGGTGAGGAGATCAAACTGACTTGTAGAATTATGACCAGGGAGTTGTTACATCATGCAAACAAATTAGACTCCCCCTCACAATATTACTCCCCCCCCCCTCTCTCTTTCTTAACTTCCTATCACCAAGTATCATCGTAACTGGCCTAAACCTATTGGATAGCGAGTGTGTTGAGTGTAATGTCCCCGTATTGAATAGAGAACTCAGTATGTGTGAAGAAAAGACTCACCGCTGACATCTTTATTGGGTTGAATAATGTATTCACTTTCTGTTTAGTTTAGCAGTTGAGCGTAGTTTAAATGTACAAACTTCGAGCTAGACACCAGGAGGAATGTTTTAACCCATGTATACTCAACTCACTTGAACATAATTTAAATAGACGCTGGCAATAAAGATGTTAATGCGCTCACAAGGAAGCAGTGGGTTAATGAAGGAGGGTCATGGCGAGAGCCGCGAGGAGTGCGGCTTAGCGAGTCAAGAGAAGAGCCATGGGATGCACACATTTAGCGGTACAGCCATTACAAGTGCCGCACAGCAGGACCGAGCAAGAGAACCAACAAGTGCTGGTCATCTGAGGTCGCCTGGCATAGGCCAAGCTGTGGTCAGTTACCCCTGACCCATTTGCCTTTTAAAAAAAAAGTTTGTTAGTTTTAGATTGCAGGCAGTTTCCACGGAGCTTTTTTTTTCTCACACCCCCCCCCTCTCAGCTGTGTGGTCAGCGCAGTGTCAGAACACTCCCGTTTGACCATCAAGAGAACAGAAAGTAGAACGGAAGTAGTGAACTATATAGAAGGCCATTGCGTGAGAGATTGAAAATCCATCGATAAAACTATTGTGTGTAAATTGATCTTATATATAGACTCGATGAAAATGCTCAAATGATTTAATCAGTTCTATAAGTTCCAATCTTCATGTTCAGTCTACTCCCGTGAATGTATTGTTGAATTTGAATTTATTTGTGTATTAGTATATAAAATATCGTATGTGGTCTCTAGTTCTATGAATGGAATTGTATATGCAAAGATGTATTCACCACTCAAAAAAAAATGCAACACACACACACACACACATATATATATATATATTGTATATATATATATATCATACATTAACCTTTTTAATTGTAAATCTGCATTGATTTTCATTTTGTAAACATACGATTTTTGTTCAAAGCTTATAATAACTCAATCCGTCTGTTTGTCTGTCTGGATTCTTTTACACTTTTTTTCTCTCCAACTTCCCATTTTCAGATCAAGTTGAAATTTTGTGTACTTGCCTGTTGTCGATGACAACACATGAAACAATCAAATATTAATCAATTATTAAATCAATTAGTGGTCATTAACTAATTTTGTTTTATTCAGAAAGAGGGATGGCCTGCAATATTGATATATGGTAGCGATTAACGGTGATGTCCCTATGAGCTTTTTTAATGTTCTATTTAGTTAAATTTAGTTTAGCATTTTATAGAAAGCAAACACGAACGAAAACTGAGGGGAAGACAACCAAGTAAGACGATATGAAGAACATGGGGGCAGTTATTTCCCTTGAACAAAAAAAAATTGCAACACAATTTTCTCATTTTCAAATCTGTCAGCGCACAGAAGGAAAGCAAATTTGGTTCTCAGGCCAAGGTCCACGCCTTGGTCACTGCTTGACAGACAGGGGTGAAGAAGGGGATCCCAGTCTTCGGACCGGTCACTTCATTAACGACTGAGCCCAAATACCGCGGGGTGACCGCGGACCTGGACAAGGGTCAGATCAAAGAGCATGGGAAGCCGTGGCTACCACTGGCTACACTTAATGACCACCGGTACTATAGCTCTCGTTGGTCAAGCCTTGACACTCCGCACGCTCTCCGTCTCACCCCCGTTCCCCCATGCAGTTTAACACCTGGGTCGATGACCAGTTGCTCCTGGAATCAAAGAGAGCAAATAATCGTGTCGCGAGAGAGAGAAAGAGAGAGAGGGGGGGAATAGGGAGGTTGCAAATGGGAGGTGAGAGTGTGAAACAAGTGGCTGCAAATCTTTTGCGGCCCTCAAGAAACAAAAGCCGACCGCAGACTATTGGACGCAGTCTATATGTGCTGATGTTCTTAATAGAAACACAAGACATGAATGACCAGCAGAGCTAAACAACGGATATGGATGACTCGGGTCGTGTGTGTGCGTGTGTGTGTATGGTTGGCAGACAAAAAGGGATTATTAACTCAGGATATTACTTGCAGTGTGTGTGTGTGTTTGGTGGGGGAAATGGTAGGAAACGGGGGGGGGGTATAATTGTTATTTTTTATGTGTTTTTGGTCAGTCATTAAGCCAGTAGTGCTTCCGGTGTTAAGGCTGAGGGCCATGAGAAGAACTGCTTTGACCACATGCTGAGTACTGGACCAGTTCGCTTCGCATAGGTGCGTACTTTCTAACGCATGCTAATTAAACACTTACTCTGCAAAGCTTGTTTAATGATACTGACAAAATTAAACTCGTAAAAAAAAAAAAAAAAAGTCCTCCAAATGTTTAAAACTCTCATCAAAACTCAACACAACAACATCCCGTACAGGTAGGGCGCGTATATGTCAATCAGTGGCTCCAATCAACCCATCAATACAGGATTGTAAACCGGGACTGGTCTGCAGCCCCCCCCCCCCTCCTCATTATGTGCAACTGTAGAAACGCAGACATCGGTGATAAACGTTGAGTCGCTCTACAAGAGCATCAGACGCACAGATGGATCAGAGAGTACAGGCGGCAGTTAACGTCTTGTCTAAGCTATTCAATCCTAACTCATTAAGGATGATGCTGTGCGCGCGTGCGTGTGTGTGCGTTTGAGCGAGCATGGGAAAGTAGCTGGCCAAGAAATGTAAGGGGGAGTTCAATCTTTACGGAATGAAACGCAGACGAGAAGAAGAAAAAAAGTGCGCGTCTGAGCATGCACGTGAACACGAAACTTTGTTGTCATACACACTTGGAGTAGACGGTCTGCTAGCAACACAGCTGACTGTGGTGGAGTCTAGTTCTTCCCATCCATCTGACAGCAACACAACTGACGGTAGTGTAGTCTAGTTCTGTCCATCCATCTGACAGTTTCAAATCACTACCTTCGTAGTGGTGGGACCTCGGCCCAGATTTGAACTTACGGCCCTTGAATTGAACAACATAAATAATTTCACCACTAAATTTACTGTCTAAAACAGTTACTACACTCTTTATCCCTTGCTTGATGCTGAATTCATTTCTTTCCCATGATCCAAAAGGGAAGCTTAAAAATTCGTATTACTACGAGATCTACATGAACATTGAATTCCGCGAAACAATTCTGACGTCTGATTAAATAAATATCCAACTCTGGGGGGGGGGGGGGGGGGGATAACTTAGCGGCGACACTAAAACCAGCTCATAAATTGTGTGAAGACAGTTATTGTTATCGCTAGCGAGCCGTTAATTACACCTAACTTCTCCCACTTTAATTTGTTTAATTACACAACTTTTTTTTTTTTGTGTGTAACCAACAAACAACAGCTCCCTTCACTCTTGTCATCAAAGCCTACAGCAGCCCGCATACATCAAGCGGCGACTGGGAGACCGCAGCGGCTTAGCCAGGGTAAAACAAAAAAGAGAGATTGGAGTTGGCGAGCCAGCGGCAATAACTGCAGCGAGACCAACAACTACCAAGAGACTAGGTCTCATAAAAATTTATTGAGTTGTTTCCCTTTGGTCTTCAGGACTTGATTGAACTCAAAAAGCCAACCTCTGCTAAACTTACTAAGAGTTCAGATCCAGATCTATGTATCCCGATAACCCGCTAAATTATCGCCATCGAAGAAAAAGAAGCTTCCTCATTAAAAAAAAACAACAACTTAAGAGATAATAACAACGATTAATTAGGCTATAAAAAACAACAACAAAAACTAATAATAGTCTCACGAGTATGCAACAAAAAATATGAACACAGTGAGTAAACTTGTAGTGTTCGCTTCGCGGAAGAGTCTAGGATCGACAAGTTAGTTCACGCCAAATCAACCTCAAGAACATTAATTATACATGCTAACAAAAATAAGACAAAAATTTCAGTTTTCTCTTAGTGGCTCTCTGTTAGTGTGTACACTCGTGTGTGTGCGTGCGTGTGTGCGTACGTGTACAGACCCTCCGCAGACAATGCCAAATGCCATCACTCCGATTTCAATAAAAGCCGTGACATTGGCTTAAGACATTTTTTTTTTTAATCTTCAGAATGACGTCAATTAAGTTTCTCTCTGCTCCAGTTAAAACATTGATTAAAACAAAAATGTTTTCCTAATTAATTAGTCTTGAGTCTGATGAGACACTGGATCAAATCTGACGCCGTGAATCAGGGCACGTTTTACCATTGTGAAGGAAGAAGCCTCGTCTACAGTCAGACCTAGCACATTGAATGGATAGGTGGGCGCCACAAGTGGATCTTCAGGGTGAAAGCAACTTAATGGATGTTCTAATGACCTACACTCTTGACGTGTCCAGGTTCCGGTGAATGCCAGGTGTCAAGCCATCAATAAAATCAACTAATGCACCCGGCGCTAGAAGGAAGTGACATCATCTCCGTCCATCTCGTACAATGAGACCCCCCCCCACCCCCCCCACCCCTTCCCATCTCTCCCCAGCCGTCAGCACTATCGAGTCCAAGTTTGACTCTGACCAACAATTAGTTACTTTAAAGGTCATTACATTTTGACGCTCTCATAACACCAAAGACGAAAGTAGTACAATAATGTAGCACCGTGCACGGGCCGATCTTCTCGTGAAGATTCTGACTTCATTTCTTCCTAGTTTCTGATAAGGAAATCTTTCAAGTTTAGGAAGAAATCAATCAGGCAAAGGGGTGTGGTGGAGGTTGGGGTAGAGGTCTCTAGAGTGGGAAGGTTTTAGTGGAAAGAAAGGAACAGGAACTAGAACCTAATAATATTTTTTTAATCACACACACACACACGTGTTATTTAAAAAAAATCTTAATTAGAAAAGACATTAGATGTGAGAAGTATAATTAAAAAGACTGGTGATTTCAACAGTTTTGGATAGAGAACTGTTTCCACTCTATTGAACATCCTCGAGGCTCGTGTTAAGTACTGAGCACTAGACAAGCTGAATTCCAAAGTACTGAGTACTAGACAAGCTGAATTCCAAAGTACTGAGCAATAGACAAGCTGAATTCCAAAGTACTGATCACTAGACAAGCTGAATTCCAAAGTACTGAGTACTAGACACGCTGAATTCCAAAGTGCTGCTTTCAATCATGTCTCTACCAGCACGGTACTAACACCTCTGTAAACATACAGCACAATGAGTTCCACCTTCTGACATGACGTTTAGTATTGTGTGATATGTAGTGTCCTCCGCTTACAACCGCATCATTGTTACCTTTTTTTTTAAAAGCCAATTTTACTCAAGACAAATTAATACCCATCAACTAATCACTAAAGAAATGTAACTCCCTCATTTCCAGCTATCAGTTATCCCGACTAGTTTAGTTTTAGACGTAGCTTTTAAACGCACGGTGTGTACAAGTGAACCAACACACCGATATTGACAAACACACACACTAATTGCCCCGACAGCGTTTCATTCTGAAATCTGTTTAAACATAAACACCTAGCATGTCTCTGTCCAACGAAACATCCGCTAAGAGGGGCCCGCAGATAATTGCGACCCATTCTGCGAATATCTGCACACCGACATTGCCCCTCCCCACCCACCACCAAGCCTGGGTGTGCGTGTGTGTGTGTGTGTGAATGTCGTGTCCTATAAGTAGGGAACAAAACCCAAACAGTTCCTGCTCTGTGCTGACCAGCCAAGCATGCAATGCACTTCAAACGTCTGGACGGGGGCTGGACCACTTGCAGCACGGCGACAGTGTCAGAGGTAGAACCTGACCGAGACAAAGGCGGATACTGAATAATCCAGCTCCTTGTTCACAGGAGGTCTCGTGTGTGGGTGGAGTGTGGACAACAAGTAATGACACTCGTACGAAATAATATTTAAAAAAAAAAAAAAAAGGTTTATGGCGAAACTCGGAGGCAGAAAACTTATTCAGGGGCAGACAGTCCAAACAAATGAAAAACAACAAAACCAATTCTACTCAGGGGCAGACAGTCCAAACAAATGAAAAACAACAAAACCAATTCTACTCAGGGGCAGACAGTCCAAACAAATGAAAAACATCAAAACCAATTCTACTCAGGGGCAGACAGTCCAAACAAATGAAAAACAACAAAACAAATTCTACTCAGGGGCAGACAGTCCAAACAAATGAAAAACAACAAAACCAATTCTACTCAGGGGCAGACAGTCCAAACAAATGAAAAACAACAAAACCAATTCTACTCAGGGGCAGACAGTCCAAACAAATGAAAAACAACAAAACCAATTCTACTCAGGGGCAGACAGTCCAAACAAATGAAAAACAACAAAACCAATTCTACTCAGGGGCAGACAGTCCAAACAAATGAAAAACAACAAAACCAATTCTACTCAGGGGCAGACAGTCCAAACAAATGAAAAACAACAAAACCAATTCTACTCAGGGGCAGACAGTCCAAACAAATGAAAAACAACAAAACAAATTCTACTCAGGGGCAGACAGTCCAAACAAATGAAAAACAACAAAACCAATTCTACTCAGGGGCAGACAGTCCAAACAAATGAAAAACAACAAAACCAATTCTACTGAGGGGCAGACAGTCCAAACAAATGAAAAACAACAAAACAAATTCTACTCAGGGGCAGACAGTCCAAACAAATGAAAAACAACAAAACAAATTCTACTCAGGGGCAGACAACCAAAGTAAAGGCAGAAGAATCAGTTTTGTTGAGGAAAAAAAAATGGACCTGCTGACATTATCTGCCAATGTGACACTATGATCAAAGACAATGTGTGTCCCCTGTTTAATCTTCTCTGTCCGTCAAATACATGAGGGGAGGGGGGGTACACAACTCAAGCAATACACTGTTGGGGGAAACCAGAGGGGCTAAAAAAAAAGAGGGGGTGAAGCACCTTATTTCCTATTCTTACCAAAGCGCCGCCCCTGGTAATAAGAAACCAGCTTTCGGTTTCTACTGTGTGCTTGAGTTACCAGCTCGAAGAAAAACAACGGGCCACGTGACCACACAATCCAATCAAAGGACTTCGTGTCCACTCCTTCACAATTTGATCTGAACTGAAAACGTCTATTATTTATTGACTGTCAAGCCTGATATCGACATGACCTAGACTGGCGTAAGTCAAGGCCAGAACGTCTACCCGCAACCTGGAGCTAGACTGCCATCAACTATTTATAATACTCTCATAGTTAAGTACTGGGCCAGTTGGTCCAGTTCTGTAGACACGGGTGATAACACTGCTAGGCAAACCCACCACCGCTACCTAGTGTGTGTGTACATAAGTGTGTACTAACGGGTCAGTATAACACAGTCATGTGATCTATGCCGCTTTGAATACCACCAGCCACTATCTCCCTCTCGGTGTGGCCATCTAGACAACACTGAGTCAGGACTTTGTTCCTTCACCACCCCCCTCTCTTCCCCCCGTGCACAGCTTTAATATAGGTCATTGGGCTAGTTAGAGCGGGCCCAGGTCAGGTCAGGACATAGGTAGTTACGTCACTCGAGGGCCGCCATGTTTTGACCACAACGAGGCTTACACTAGCTACACACCAGTGCCACATGCTTCGCCTCAGGTAGACCTAGGCGGGTAGATAACAGCCAGCAAGCTACACAGGTCACGCTACAAGAAATTGGTCATTATGGGTGGGGACACGACACCTCAGGTAACCGGATTCAGTCAACATAGACGACCAGCGCTGTACACGCGGGGCAAGATCTAATTTTAGAAACATCTTCCTGACACACTGCATTCTTCTAGTTGTATGCAATCTACATTTGAACACTGTAAATAGTTAGGGGGCCAAATGACAACACTTAGTTGGGGGACTTACATAACAACAGTTTAAATTGTTGGGTGGGGAGATTTACATGACAATACTTTAAACAGTTGGGGGGTCTACATTACAACACATTAAATAAATGGGGACTACAATACTTTAAAAGTTGGGGGCCTACCATGACACACTTAAAATAGTTTTCCTACATGACAACACTTAAACAGTTGGAGGCCTACATGACAATGCTTAAAATAGTTGGGGCCCATATGACAACACTTAAACAGTTGGGGGTCTACATGACAACACTTAAAATAGTTGGGGCCTACATGACACGACTTAAACAGTTGGGGTCTACATGACAACACTTAAAATAGTTAGGGTCTACATGACAACACTTAAAATAGTTGGGGCCCATATGACAACACTTAAAATAGTTGGGGCCCATATGACAATACTTAAAATAGTTGGAGCCTACATGACAACACTTAAAATAGTTGGCATATGACAATACTTAAAATAGTTGGAGCCTACATGACAACACTTAAAATAGTTGGAGCCTACATGACACGACTTAAACAGTTGGGTTCTACATGACAACACTTAATACAGTTGGGGCCTACATGACAACACTTAAACAGCTGGGGGGGGGGGACGAACAGTTATTGGCTTAGGGGTTCGGGGTCTGTATCTAAACCTAAACATTGATTCTGTATCTATAAATCAACTTTCATTTTCAACCGAGAACAGACTGCCAGACCTTCTAGAAACTAGACATACGGGAGGAAACAATTTGCCTTTCTATCTGCAGCTTAAGTCAGATCACACCACGGCAACACCGCCAGTGACGTGACCAGCCAGGGTGTAAACACACGGGTCCAGCGCTGGCATGGGTGCGGTCCATTCCGGTCACCTTGCAGTGGATGAGGTCATCACGCGAGGCCGCTACAGCCTTTGATTTAGGTGCAGCTTATGCACGCCCACACACACGTATTACAGCGCAGGATTTTAAAAAAAAATCCGTGTGTGTGTATGGGGGGATTGGGGGGGGGGGAGGAGGTTGAAGCTGCTAACTACTGCTACGGTCAACGACTTAGAGACACTACTTACACACCATGAGGGTTGCAGATGTCAAGAATCTCAGGTTGGGTATTGACGTTGCGGAGAAATGAATCGTTTAGAAACTTCTTAGTCTGGAATTCGAACAGCTCTCATCCATCTCAGCCACACTGCTCACTACAGCATTCACTTTCCCAGAAGAATACGTGTTTTTTTTTTAAACGACTATGTGAGCTAATTATTTGTGTTTTCCAAATTAGACAAACCTAAAATAAAACACGCTTTTCTCATTACAAGGGGGGATAATTTCAATAACACAGAGGCGGTAACAAACACATTACTCTATCCTCTGGGTTTGAACTATATTAGCCAATCGTCCGCTAGGGCTCAATCGCTCTTTAAATCATTTGTTGGACAGAAACACAGCCTGGGTGTTGGGGAGAGAAATCTGGAGTTGAAATCATTCTTACTTCCCACTCGTGGCGCCGTCTCATTTGACTCATCCTGGTCTTCCGGTGTCCTCCAGTGGGTCACCCCGCCCCACCTTCAGCTTTATCCTCTCACCCCTCACCCCTTTCCCGTGCATTTGACAAACTGGTAAATGCAGAGCTGCACAGGAAGCGGGTAACTATATCCACTGGTCGTAAGTTACGTCGGTTAGATAAAACCGAGTTCCCAGGCCTGGCGTATGGTCAATAAAGACAGATGAAAAACAACATACACTCACACACAAAACACACACACACAAGTGAAGGCGGCAACTCCTTGTTTTCTAGAACTATCTTCTATCTATATAATTCCCTTTATGGCTCAACAGTTTGGACAAGACGTAAAGGAAAGATCACTCTTTGATTTTTAATAGTCGGACTAGAGTTACCCCACGTAAAAAAAAAAGAGGGGGGGGGGGAAGGAGAACATTGCGACCAAGAAGTCATGGAAAGAGAACAAGTAATCTACTTTGTATTCAACGTCACTAAATAGCAGCTCCGGACTTAACTATTGTGGGGCCCAATGCGAAATGGATTTCGCGGGGCCCAGTTTGGGTAGGGATACGGATAATAAGTGAAAACTAAGAGTTTGTATTAGAAAACATATTCGTGTTTGCATTTTTTTCATTCCTTACTACTTACAGAATTACTACACGAGCCTTGCGTGTAGCGAAGTCATACAGTGTATCATAAGAATTCTGTTTCCTACATAGATCACGCTCAATAGCAAGAATTACCAAATGTTTCAATATCTACGAGAATTGTTGACCTGAAGTAATTCTTCATTAGTTTGAGGCAAGAGAAGCTCCTTTCACCAGATTCCACAATTACGTGATAGTGACGTTTTTTTTTCATCGCGGGTATGATTGGCGTTATCCATATTGAATGACACCCCAAAATGACAACTTTGTCTACATTTCAGGAGATTTGTATGAGTTTTCAAACGGTTTTAATAAGTTCCGTAGATTTCCAGTATTTTTTCGTATATTTTGCAATTTCCGGAAATTTCCAGGAGCTCCTGGTAAATCAGGCGGCCTCGGGAAATCTGTTATAAGTTATAAAATGGTTTAATTTAATAATTTACACCTAGGATTAGCCTATGAAAGTGCGGGGCCCACTGCGGTCGCCTAAGGCGGCCCTGCAAAATACCTTCGTATGGTACGCCGCCGGTCGACTAGTATGAAATTCATTTCTGATTGTTACAGGGGTGGGTACGAAGAAGGTAGAGAGAAACTGGCCTCTTACTTCACTGTGGGTTGATACATACATATATTAGACATAAATGAATAACAGCACCAGGGACGAAGTTTTTAAGAGAGAAAGTAGTGAATTAAAATGCTACGAAAATAAGATAATGCGCCGACCGAGGCTCGAACCTGTGACTCCGGATTCGACTTTTGTGGGTTGACATTGGTAACAGTTCAGTGTGGGTTGACATTGGTAACAGTTCAGTGTGGGTTGGTAACAGTTCAGTGTGGGTTGGTAACAGTTCAGTGTGGGTTGGTAACAGTTCAGTGTGGGTTGACATTGGTAACAGTTCAGTGTGGGTTGACATTGGTAACTCAAAAGAGTGGCTTTACCCTCTCGTTCTCATTACTATGAACAAATAGGGGATAGAGAGCGCGAGAGAGAGAGATTAACTTTAATCATTGATGCCTTCACCCCTATCACAAAATACCTCATATCACGCTGTCGAAATTGTAAACAGACTTTGCTACGAAATAGTTCTATAAATCCTATAATAAATAGAGTCTATTTCAATTGTAATCATACCCTAATCTATAAGTACTCCTATTCCACTCATATCACTACACAAGCCAACATCTTGGCAGTATTTAAAACAGTTAATTATATGTTGTGGTCAATTCTACCGGTAAACACCACCAGTAACCAGGAGGGCGAGGTTAGTCAAGTCCACCCAATAATGACTTTAAGGGACCCCACCCATATCATTCCCCTCTCTTGACTTTACAGGTGGCGATCTATGCCTGCCCCCGACCATTTCAACACAGGCCATATATCCTCCTACCCACTGGCCCCTCACTGCTTGCCTGTACACTCTGCAACTAATCTACAGACACACGCGAGGCTCCGTTAATCGGATCACTAGGGCTCGTAACTGCCTTCTAGTTTTTTTTTTACCGTGTGTACAGTTGCGGGGGGGGGGGGGGGGGACCACTACCAAGACGACTGTAGGTCTATAAAACAGAAGAAAAAAAAATCTGACCTCTAGAGGAGTAAGGGGTGGGTGTGGAAGGGCCGCCCACTGCGACGTCCGACAGTATAAAGAACGCGCGCGCACACACACTTGTTACCAACACATGTACGGGTCCCTACACAGTGGCCCGCTCCCCCGCCGCACACCTATAAGGCCAGTAGATATGGTGAAAGCCAGTACACCAGCAATGACCGAGACTGGGGTGTAGGTAATCGCAGAGCTAATAATAGACGCACGTGACCTGATTTGAACCAAACTGGCCCGTCGAGTTTTCATTCGATCAATTGACCAGGAACGTTTGCTGTTTTTTATTTATTTTTATAACTCCTACTTCTGAGCCAAATTGTCTGCTCTAATAATGAGTATCAAACATAGGAAATGTCATCAACTACAGACTAGGATACCACAGGCCTATAGCAAAGTGTTACTATTATGTACAACTCGGTCAATAACCTTTTCATGTTACTACTCAAGTCTTGGGTAAAAGCAAATAAACTCTTTGAATCTAGACCAAATCCATTGTTGTGTTAAAACTGGAAGCTCTAGAAAGTCATAGATCACTGCCCTCGTTGTTACTTGGTCAATTTCAATCTAAGAGAGACATTTCTCTAGTAATAAGCATTGCCCACGAGTCCAAGCAGGGCATTGGGTCATAGGAGGCCCTAGGCGAAGTGAATTTGATGGCCACGAAATGAAATATAACATCGCTGCAAACCGAAAATATACAATGGACCTCATTCACCAATCTTAAACAAACAACATTTAGCCACGTGGTGCTCTATCTCTTCTATATAATTTACGATCTCATGTTTAATTCATAATGGTTGTCACGTGACAGTTTTTTCCCATTGTTTTATCGATAAGATCACGCGATTAAATGTTGTTTGTTTACGATTGGTGAATGAGGTCCATTAAGACTGAAACAAAAAAAAAAATGACGCAATTTAAACGATTAACAAACTACTAGAGCTTAGAGCTACTAGACATAGAGCTGCGTAAGTAGACATAGAACTCTGTTATGTTTCACATTTCCTCCAAGTTTCGAACTTGTTTCTCTAAATATTTTTTGGATTCCTGTGAGAGGCCGGGACTATGCCTAAGGCCTGCCCTGGTCCCAGGATTGAGGAAGAGTGTTGTCTACGAAGAGCCAGACATGTAACAAATTTAAATACACCAACTTGGCTTTCTTTGAGTTCGTATTACCTCTGCGTCTGCTGCGTCAGAAATCACGTGTTCTGACCAGCCAAAATGGTGCGCTGTGCATGGCAAAGAAATGTTAGTACTGACTTTGTATTTGGCAGGCAACGAACGTCCTATTGGGGAAAAATGCAATGACTGGCTAGCTAGCAACTGGTTCTGCGTGTGGTTCGTTGTCATGTGACCAGGCAACGAACACACACTAGAGAGAGTGAGAGAGCAGAAAGAGAGGAAAGAAACAACTGGAAGTTGAAATGCAATAAGAAAGAGTAGAAGACGGAAAGAGTGTACCTGGATGAAGCTGATTACTTCATTGAGTGTTAAGTCAACCAAGTCATCGTCTCAGTCAACTTAGTCATCATCTCTACAAATAAAAACTCGTGGAAACTCGAGACAATAACACCAAGACCAAGTCAATGGTATTGCCTGTACACCTGCCCCATGCAGGAACACTCGATGTGCCAACAAATACGCGTTTTTTTTTTTTTTGTAATGTTTCAAAGAACAGAAAAAGGTAAACGAGAAAGAAATAGTGCATAGTGTTGGCCAATAGGTCAACTAAAACTCGTTTCTTTCTTTCTTTCTCTCCTGTAACCTTACTGTTAGAGAAGCAGGGGTGGGGGAGGCCAGACTCACCTGTGTCAGAATGTAACTGTGATCTATTTTGTTCCAGTCAGAGCTGACTCTCCCCCCCCCCCCCCTGGGACTCTGGGAGATTCTGACCGAGAATTCCGTGGGTCCGCAGGAAGGAAAGTACGCTCAACATCAGAGTGCAAAGTAATGTAAAGGGGGAGGGGGGGGGTAGCTGGTAGGAGCCGGGGGGGGGGGTCTCGCATAGAATGCAAGCGGGAAAAAAAAAAAAAGAAGTGCGAAAAAACAACACAGAAATGTTGGGAGGATGTTGAGTAGTTTAAGTCTCTCGAGAAATACAAACTGAGGAGAAGAAAGTTCCAGAAAGTTCTATAAATAACTTTTATGTACACGTGATTTGAAAATGTCTGACCATCAGTCTAGTGAAGAAAACAACTTCGGACTTACAAAAACATTTCGTTATTCTTTGGCAGTTATCCTCATGCTGCTCTTTAGAAAAGAGATTGCATCCAACGTTTGGTCGAGATTTTCTGTCACAAGTAGTTCTCTCACTCACATTTAGTCAAGTTTTAAGGGTTTTTTTTTTCCCCCCATGAAAGACACCAATGTGCAGTGAACTCCCCCCCCCCCCCCACCCCCCGGTTATTTTTTCTGTTCGCAATTGGCCGCATTAAAGTTGAGCAATATGTCCCAAATGGCTCAACGTAAGGAAGCTCACCGAGAGCCAAGACTTCAAAGACTTTCCCAACAAGTAAACTAACTCAGTCAAAGGTCATTGCATACCTAAGACTGAATTCTTTCTTTATATTAAAGAAAACCAAGATGAACAGACATTCCAGATGACGCAATGATCGGACTAAACTATTTTGTTTTTCAGCTGGTTAGGCTCATATCATCTTAACGATCTCTTCACTGCTGTTATGTGTCTAGAATATTACCATTGTAACGGGGATGATTGTCGGTTGTTTTGATGCGCTAAGGTCAACATCATCTTTAAGATGATTAAACTGATCTGAGCATAGCTCGTTCCCACATAGCTAGGGTCAAGGTCCAGAACCTTCTTCCTTTTCAAAACTGTAGTTGCATTGTTCTATAGCATCCCCCTTCTCAAGAGTCTATGCTGGCCTATTTCTAGTGTCTAGAGTGGTTTCCTAGAACTTGACGAGTGGACACTAGTTTGGACTGCTCAAGTACTAAAAAATAAAACAGTTGAGTTGCATTTTGAACTGAGTGTCCAACACGAGAAGATAAGCGAGCCAAAGTTGACGAAGCTAAGATTATCCGCCCGCCAGACTATGTGAAGCATCCATTACAACTGTTTCTAATCGATGGCTTCTCCGAGCGTTACGAATCAACGAAACAGGGAGAAAGAATAGAAAACGAGACAAGAGATGTTTCAAGGATTGGGAGTCCTCGAGAGAGAGAGAGAGAGAGAGAGAGAGAAAGAGAGAGAGAGAGAGAGAGAAAGAGAGAGAGAGAGAGAGAGAGAGAGAGAGAAAGACATTCAAAACGAAAATAAATCTCTAAAGAAAGAAAGTGAAGTGTACAAAGTTCAGTGAAGGGTGTCCGCTGTGAGCTGGATGTATTAGCAGACTTTGTGAATGGCAACGGGGGTTGCAGAACTCACAGGCATATCACGTGGGTCAAACGTAACGGTCACGTGGTACCACTAGCCAGCGTGTAAAGTCTAAATAAACAGAACAGAAATATCAAGCGAAAGAAAAAAATAAGGTGCTTGTGTGTTGTGGGAGGGGGGGGAGGTGGCGCATGCATGAAAGGAGCGAGGTGAGGGGCCAGTGTGACGCTGGACCACGTTGCGTGAGTACACTCCTCAGTCCTCACACTCCGCACCCTCTTCTAAACTTTGTTTCCTCTCTCACTCGTACACACACACACTTGTGTGAAGTCGTAACAGATGTTGTGCTCACAACCAACTCCCCCTCCCCCCCTACTCCAACACTCCATACCCCCCCCCTCACCCCTTTAGCCAAATTTCAAACACGGGCCAGGCATGAAGCTGTTGTGGCTAAGTCCATAACTGGACTATATAAGTAGTGCACACTGACTCAGCCGCGTGGTCCTGGGCCAACTGTTTCTATCCACTGGTGAGGAGCTTAACACGTGTGCCTATGTGCAAACTATCAATGTGCTCCCATCTGCATGGTGTGCTCTGACACTGTCCACGTGCAGGTAACCCACAACGTTTCTGTCTCACCATTACATGGACTACAAGTCTCACCATTACATGGACTCAAAGTATCACAATTACATGGACAACGTCTCACCATTCAATGGACAAAGTCTCACCATTCAATTGACAACGTCTCACCATTCTCACCATTCAATGGACAAAGTCTCACCATTCAAGGGACAAAGTCTCACCATTTAATGGACTCAAAGTCTCACCATTCAATGGACTCAAAGTCTCACCATTAAATGGACTCAAAATCTCACCATTCAATGGACAAAGTCTCATCATTCAATGGACAAAGTCTATACAACAAGTTCGATTAGTTGTGTTTAAGCCAAATCGAAATGAAGAGGAAACCAATCAGTCCAAGAGTTCTAGTTCTAGAGCCAGTGAATCTCTTTTGTCCACTCCAGTTGACACTTTGAGGATTACGTCCGTGATGTTGGTGTGCTCGTTCACTGTGTAGTCGTCCAACATCACACAGCGCTACATTGTCCAACGCCCACAGTCCACTTGAAACAAAGGATGGACAATGACACTGTCCTCATTCGTTCACACGAACCGAAAAAACAACAAACAATAAGAGTGGAGGGTTAAGAGCTATACAAAAACAAAACGGGGGAGAAGAGGGGGGGGGGAGGCAAGCCTTTCACTTTAGACTCCACATTAAGTATTTAGTTTCACTTCCTATTGCCCAGCCAAACTTGCACTTCGGACAAAAGCTTCCATTGGTTGGCAGACTAGGATGACCTCATAGAGCACAAGCGTTGAGCACTTCGCAACATACTCACAATAGTCAAGACAGCAATGTATCCGTGAGTCCAGTCATGCGTGTCCAAATGCGATCTTTCCTTACCCCCCCCCCTCTCAATTCCGAAACCAGAAACACACACAGTAAGAGACTAGTCGACTAGTCTGAATGGCCCTAACTTACTCACCAGGCCATGCCATCCCCTTCTCCGTGAAGGTCGACCGCGCAACAAAGAACTCAACGTAAGACGGCCTAACTAATCAACCCACGGACACAGCCCAGCTCAAGACGAAATCAATAACGGCCACGCAACCTGCCCCCCCCCTCCTCCTTTTCACTCAACCCCTCCCCCCATCCAACAGGGATGACAAGCGAGGGTGACAAGGGGAGAGGACGGGTGGAAGTAGGACGCAGTGCCGGAGCACGGGCACCCGACCCACGGCCACTACCTTGAAAGAACACCAGTCATGCGTAACTAATGGCAAGGGAGTCGGTCCAGTTAACCAAGTCGACTGCCATCAGGTACTCACACAGCTGACATGGAACATCAGAGAAAGAGACTCGGCTTGGACATTGAAGGACCAATACACTGACCACAATCGGGTTTCACTCCCCAAAATTCCAATCTTCTAAGGGAAATTTTAGCAACATCAGATTTCAGAGACACACCCTCATTAGAAGATATTTCACTCTAGTCTATTTAAATACTTTTGTTACATCGACGGTCCTCAATTCGATACCATCAGAGTGCAAGGTTCATTGTGCCATTTCTTACATGGACATGAAATTCAAAGAGTTGGGGAAAGATTTCTCTAGAAAACTACAGCTTGGATTGCTCAGGCGATTGGATGGTTTCCAGATTAAGATGTTAGTCAAATAATGTACAAGTTCCTTCACAGTTGAAGAGAATCTACATCCTAGCCCATACCTCTCACAGCCACGACTGGGGATGGCGGCTGACAGGGTATGAACCCAGGACCATCTAGACGACTGACGGACAATACAACGCGTTCGCCACACCTTAATCTAAACACGGGGGGCAGACGTTTGATCATCGCTACCTTTGCAAATGTTAAACGTTAATTGTACAAAAGATCTAACTCGAAGTCCTAAACTATAATTCACAAATACAAAGCGTCTCCACTAAGTGGGTACGTAGATATGAAACAAAACGTGTGAGAACCACTGGCGCTAGTAAATTCCCTGCCAATGAAAGGCTAGGACAAAGGCTTAGTGACGCTAGACTTGGGTCTAATGACAGATTACACTTCGACAGGACAACAATCGGCACACGGGCCACACATTTACACGACAATACAGGACTGGTCAGCGGGGCCTTAGCAACGCGGGGGAGGGGGGGGGAAAGGGTCAACACCGCACAACCTTCCATTAACGAGACAAAGCCAGGCCAATATTTGTGAAGGTTAATTGCCGCATTCATTAGCATAGCTCACTGACATATATAATCAAGGCAGGCCTCGGTCACCCATTACCATGTCAATAACCTGCAATAACAGTATCCATTTCTCAAGTATTGTTTTGGTAATATTGATGTTGGTACTATAAACGATTAAAGGCATACTTTGAATCAAAGTCCTAACACGTCCAGTAGGTGATGACCACTTTAAGCATTGATGTGATGGACATCACATGACATGCTTGTTTTTGTTTTATTTTGTTACTTCTTAGATATAAAGTAGAAGACCTTACGATCTATAGGGCAGATGATGTAAGCGTCATCTTTTTCTGTGGCCAACGGTCAACGAGGGTTTCACGTGGCCAGCACAACGACCAACCACCTTAGCTTTCCCCATCTTATGTCTAGCACCCATTATTTTTGGAAGGACTAAAAAATAGCACAAATTCATATGCCCAGCCCTCACAGAGATTAGAGCCCAAGACCATTCGGTTAGGGAGCTAAGCACTTTAACACAACGCCCCAAGGTATGTCTACAGTCGTATAAACAATGGTTGTTATTAATCGACCACATTTTGTGTGATGAGTGACTGTGTGTGCGTGCGTGTGGCTGTTTTTTTTTTAATGCATTCATCCCAAAGTCCCAAGGTTTTAATGTTGACAAGCTTGTACACGATCATTTATAACTCTTAGGTTTCAATACAGTGTCTACTGACCAGCCCTGCTTAGGTTTCAATACAGTGTCTACTGACCAGCCCTGCTTAGGTTTCAATACAGTGTCTACTGACCAGCCCTGCTTAGGTTTCAATACAGTGTCTACTGACCAGCCCTGCTTAGGTTTCAATACAGTGTCTACTGACCAGCCCTGCTTAGGTTTCAATACAGTGTCTACTGACCAGCCCTGCTTAGGTTTCAATACAGTGTCTACTGACCAGCCCTGCTTAGGTTTCAATACAGTGTCTACTGACCAGCCCTGCTTAGGTTTCAATACAGTGTCTACTGACCAGCCCTGCTTAGGTTTCAATACAGTGTCTACTGACCAGCCCTGCTTAGGTTTCAATACAGTGTCTACTGACCAGCCCTGCTTAGGTTTCAATACAGTGTCTACTGACCAGCCCTGCTTAGGTTTCAATACAGTGTCTACTGACCAGCCCTGCTTAGGTTTCAATACAGTGTCTACTGACCAGCCCTGCTTAGGTTTCAATACAGTGTCTACTGACCAGCCCTGCTTAGGTTTCAATACAGTGTCTACTGACCAGCCCTGCTTAGGTTTCAATACAGTGTCTACTGACCAGCCCTGCTTAGGTTTCAATACAGTGTCTACTGACCAGCCCTGCTTAGGTTTCAATACAGTGTCTACTGACCAGCCCTGCTTAGGTTTCAATACAGTGTCTACTGACCAGCCCTGCTTAGGTTTCAATACAGTGTCTACTGACCAGCCCTGCTTAGGTTTCAATACAGTGTCTACTGACCAGCCCTGCTTAGGTTTCAATACAGTGTCTACTGACCAGCCCTGCTTAGGTTTCAATACAGTGTCTACTGACCAGCCCTGCTTAGGTTTCAATACAGTGTCTACTGACCAGCCCTGCTTAGGTTTCAATACAGTGTCTACTGACCAGCCCTGCTTAGGTTTCAATACAGTGTCTACTGACCAGCCCTGCTTAGGTTTCAATACAGTGTCTACTGACCAGCCCTGCTTAGGTTTCAATACAGTGTCTACTGACCAGCCCTGCTTAGGTTTCAATACAGTGTCTACTGACCAGCCCTGCTTAGGTTTCAATACAGTGTCTACTGACCAGCCCTGCTTAGGTTTCAATACAGTGTCTACTGACCAGCCCTGCTTAGGTTTCAATACAGTGTCTACTGACCAGCCCTGCTTAGGTTTCAATACAGTGTCTACTGACCAGCCCTGCTTAGGTTTCAATACAGTGTCTACTGACCAGCCCTGCTTAGGTTTCAATACAGTGTCTACTGACCAGCCCTGCTTAGGTTTCAATACAGTGTCTACTGACCAGCCCGACTAACAGCAGATCCACCTACTAGATACTGTCTTGTACAGCTGAATCACAAAGACGAAGTAGAGACTGATCCATACTGGAAACATTACTCAACCTCTAGACTGCAGGTGTGTGTGTGTGTGTGTGTGAGGTTTCAGTGTAGCGGAACGAGCCCACTTATTACTCTCCCCCCCCCTCTCTCTTCATATTTTTTGTTTCATCCAAAGATCTATAATTTCAAGGAGTGGATGTTGAATGTCAAGTCGATTCTTGAGTAAGAGAGACAAGATGTAATGACAGTCGAATAGTAGACAATGACATGTTGTTTTTTTTGGATCTGGCAGTTAGTTTACCAATGGTACAGATGACAGCTGTAGTGTTGAAAGGCGGACAGAGAGGCGGAGTGGGGGGGGGGCTATGTTGCGAAACACTACCGACAAAAGATGGACATTAGTCGTTGAAATCTCGGGTGATCTTCTTTGACGTGGCGTCATCCGTTCGTCCCAGCCTGCTGTTTAAACAATGGTTCATGTCCCGCTCAACGTATTCGTTTGGGGGGGGGGGGAACGGGGAGAGAGAAATATTCGTCTTAAATCATGAAGTGAACACACAGAGCAGAGGTCTGGAACATTTTTTTTTTTTTTTTCAAACGAAGAATTACTCAGGAGCAAACAGCACAGTACACTCTGGACATTGTCACAACAACAACATAGACGGCCTCAACTGGTTCTTTTCTTCGGACTTGTGTTTAAAACACAATTGTGTGGGAAGCGTGGTCGAGAGGCTAAGTGCGCTTGAACTTGGCTCGAGGTTCGACACCCGACTCGGGCAGAGTTGTGTTTACTGAGCGCCTATAGGCAGCACGGAAGACCAACTCCTAGATACCCCCCCCCCAACACTGGTCCACAAATGAGATTGGACCAAAGCGCTCTGAGCATGCTCTAAGCATGAAAGTAGCGCTATATAAAAGCTATAAATATAAATATATATATATATAAAACCAACTAAAAGCGGTTTAACAAAAAAAAAAAAAAACCAGACCTTTTCATGATCAAAGTTCTATCTCATGCTTGTATTTGAACTCTTTGGAAACGAAGTGAAGAGAACAACTATTACTTCAACCAAAGCACAAAAATAGACCACGTCAGGTCTTAAAGTGGCCCACAGGCCACGGAATTTGCAAATCTTAAGATAATAACAAATAAATAGAAATAATAAAATTGGTGTACAGTAAACACATATACAAGTCGTAAATTGCTCTCAAATTAATCACTTCGATCTGTTCAAGACAACTCAAAAAAATAATGATTAAAAAAAAAAAAAACTAAACAAAAAAAACAAAAAAAAAACGCAGTGGTGGAAATAGATGTTACAAAAGTGAAGACGAGGCTACCCTCAGGCTATTTTTCTATAGCAAAAGCCGAGATAATTGTATGCGTGTGTGTTTTCAACGATCCCAGGTATTGATAGAGCTATTATATGTATAAAGTAAAGTCCGTAACAAGGGACTAGGCCAACTGGAGAGATCTAGGAAGTGTGTGTGTGGGGAGGGGGGGGGGATGAGAGACTTACAACGAGATGTACTAGCAACTGTTGGGACAGATTGACTGGAAGACAGCGGGAAGTGAGGAGCGGCCCAACTCTCTTCTGCAGCAGGTAGGAAAGGGGGGTGAGGGACTCCTCCTAGTCTAGGTAATGACAAAATCAAACACAATTCTGAAACGAAATGTGCGCCGTTTCGAATTGAACGCTCAACAAATAACTTGCCTGGAATCTTGGAATGGTAGATAACAAGCAAAGAAAGACAATATATAGATTGTAAAGTGTTTCCATCATAGAAATCAAAACCGTTCGACCAATCTTAATAAAACTTGTCACGAACGTTCCTTAGATAAAAGCGGGGATCTTGGGCTATGTAAAGTTCAGGTCAATGAGGCATCTCCACATAGATTTTAACTTTTACAGCACAGATTACTTTTATAATATAAAAAAAAAAAAAGAGAATAAAAAGCCAGGCATGCGGGATAAGAACCTAACTAGTTCCAAAAAAAAATTCCTTTATTGATATTAGGTACTGGACATCTGAGACAAATCGCCAAGACTGCCAAGCATCAACTTTTGAAGTGACCAGTGACTGAAACTTTTTTACTAACAAATTAAAACATTTGTGGAAAATAATCTTGTGCTATTGATTCTATTGATTGGGAAAGGCTCTTTTTCAAAAGGAGTTCACGATTCTTTCACCGACTATTCTGCAAACATTCTTGGGGATGTTATTACTGTTTAGATTTGTTCCGTTCGGTCACATTTGTTCCTGACTTATTTCTTGTCAAGCGTCGCATGAGTTTTGCGGGACATGTTCCTCCGACTGAAAGAATCACGCATCCCAAGAGGAGCAATAGCATGGAGGCTGATAAAAAAAAAAAGAAAACAGGGACATCCTCAAACAACTTAGGGCCAAACTCTTTATAGAGGGCTTCAGGGCAGTGGACATCGGATGGGAATAGGCCGCAGAAGTTACCGGTGACCAATCTCTGTGGAGACAGCTTGCCACCGAACAGCGTGGGAAGAACCATGTCAAAGGATGACTAAATCCATTTAACTCCCATAGGAACACAGGGACTCAATATTACCTCGCCATCGGACTCAACTTTTGGTTCTTAATACTGGAAAAAAAAGATTAATAAGCGCCCTCACAGAATCAGGCATCGCTTATAGTCCTAAGAGAGATACTGCTTGAGCTTTGTCTCAACACATGCTATCGTCTGGAAATGATGCGTTGCTGACCAACTGTTGCAGTACGTTCTTCCATTCACTTCCTCCAGTTCCCATTACATCACACGTGTCACAAATTCACTGTCCCATGGCAATTTTTCTCTTAGGTGCCTCGCTAGTGACACGAGGTATACAACAACAACCACAGCAACAGAATATTCGCCAGCCAGAGACGGGCCCAAAGATAAATCTTGAGGTTATTGTATACAATACATTCTTCTATACAATACAGAACAACTGCTTGCTTTAAGTCTGATGTTCAGTAAATGAAACAAAAAAAAGGGGGGGAGGGGGAATGGTCGCGGTTCGTTTCCACAATGCAATCAGCATTCCGTAATCTCTAGGCCCCCAGCCCTCGATGTTCATCCAGTAACGACAGGACTGGTTTCAATACGTCTGACTATAGGGAACGTAGCAAGAATTTCTAGTGCCTCGGATTTTAGTTTTAATCTGCAGGTGTGGCTGTGGTCAAATGGGGGAAAGGGGGGGGTGCTACTCAGAAATTCCTTACATGGTCTAGTATTGTCTGTCATTCTTGACTGCACACAACAACAAATTGCACACCAATAGGTCACGTGATGTGTCTGGAGGTGAGAGTGGCATGATGTGAAGTGGGGTGGAGTGCAGCGAGGTGTGGTCTGGTAACTAACCCACCCTACTCTCGGGGCGCCGTGACCCCAACTGATCTGTTTCCCTTGAGGTGCGGGGGGGGGCAACCCTTTGTCCTATGTGTATGGGGTGAGAGAGAGAGGGGGGGAACAACGATTAGGTCACATCAAGAGAAATAGCAGACAACTACTACCCCCCCCCCCTCTCCGACAGTCTTTTCAGCGCCGTCTCGAAGAAATTGAAGTAAGACGGACGAGCCTGACAGAGACCATTTAATAAGCTCCCACTGCACACTGGAGCTGTGGGTACAAGGGCAACAAGCCTGACTGCCGAGGAAAGGGTAAAGCAGAGCTGAAATAGTCAATTCACATTGAAATGAGACGGTACCTTTTTTTTTGTTTTCAAGCAATGTCTGTCCATTAGATCTAGATCTCTGTATGACCGTTCCAGGTGTTTTAACTCCATTCTATTCACTTTGAAAACACAAAGTTTGTGAACACGCAAGTCCCTCTCTCTCTCTGATAAAGTACACCTTGGGCCTCTCTTAATCTGGTTTCAACATTCTCTTGCTGGAGCTCAGCATGGCTCTGGAGCTTGACATGCTCTAGACGCAAAGAAACTACCGTGATGTCTTCGCTGAGCTCAAGCTGAACATCTACTGTTGTTTTCAGCTTTCTTCGGATAAATCTCAAACAGTTTCAAAACATTCCGGAAGTAATCTTGTTTTGTATTGCATTCAACGAGTTGAGCTAATCAATTGAAAAAGTAGACCATCTGTCTGGACATACGGCTGTTATTAAGAACAACAGAAAGTACTTGGTTAAAATCAGATTAGAGAAAAAGTCGACTTTCTAATCTGGACATTTTAATTAGCAAGCCAATGAGCTAAAGTAAATTAATGCGGATGTGAGAGAGAAATAGAGAGGGTGTGAAAGAGAAATGGAGAAACAAAGATGGTGGTGGTGTGTGGGGGGTTCAATTACTTCTCCCATGTCACCACACACACACGCGCACACCACAAACAGACCGTTACTCCTGGCCCCCATCGCTGCACACATTTGTACACAAGTCTGGCCTCCACCATAAACAATTGATCCGTATCGAGGTAATCACCAGGTCCCTTGGTCTATACAGCACATAGCACATCCCCCACCACATTTCTCTTATACACTGCCTCACACTCTAGACCTCAGACACAAGTACTCACACATGGGAGACTAATTGTCGGGGGGCGGGGGGGGGGCGGGCGGGAAGAGTGGGAAGGGTGAATAGGGGTAGCCTTTGAGGAGGATGACCTAACAGAACATGACAGGAGGAGAAGGGGGATGCACACACATCTCTGATTGGGGAAAACCCCCAGACGTTTTGTTCTCCGTGAGCAGCAGCACTGTACTCACATGTACTGTCACGTGCTACACGAGGAACACGAGGGCTACTCTCAAGACACAATACAATGTGCTACATTCAGGCCGTCTGTCAGACCTAACGTTTTCGTCAATCATTCTCGTCAAGTTCCCTAAACAGTAAAGTCAATCATACTCGTCAGGTTAACCAAACCTTTTAGTTTATTCCACTCTTCATGTTCCCAAAAATGTTTTAATCAGTTATTCCAATACTGTTCTAATGCATTAGCATCATTATAATGCTATGGTGGCTACATACTCATCGAATAGTTGATTCGCAAGTGTTTTCTAAAAATTTAGTTCCATGATTCATTTCATTATCTATCATCATTGCCTTTCATCATTCTCTCATACATACCATTAACAAAGGCAGTCTTAAAGTACAAGAACCACATGAACAGTGCAGCATAGCCCAACGACAAGACATGGCACACAGCTGGTCATAGGTAAAAAAAAACAACTATAATCATAGGTAAAGAACCGCTGGTCAAAGGTAAAGAACCGGTGGTCATAGGTAAAGAACCGCTGGCCATAGGTAACTAACGAGCCCTGTGTAGTATGAGATAATCTCCGCTGACAGGTGACCTGTCGTGATGGGCTCCACCCACCGGACCTTTATCTCTCGACACTTTATCTCTCAAACGTCTCCGTCACTGACCAGCTCCTGCTACTACTACTACTATTACCACACGCACACACCTTGCCTCTCACACACATTCACGTGATCACTTTTCTCTCCCTTATCTTGCCCCTGAAATCAGGCCAAGTGCATCCAGGACGATGTGGTCAGGGTACAGCAGATAACAGGCTGGTGTCAGCAGCCACTAGACAAACACCACTTCTGGAATTGTAGCCATGGAGTGGCCCAACTGGTACATCCACGTGACACTAGAGTCGTCCAGTCGAACTACACCAACAGGGGGGAGGGGGGAGATCAAGTCAGATAGGCCAATGATCAAGCACTTTCAATGCCATCTAGTGTTTGGCATCTGGACTGTTTGTACATGTATCCGGCATTAAATGGACAAACACCATGCAAGTGAAAAGTATATTCCTTCGGAACCCTCCCCCCCTCCCAAAAAAAAAAAAGTTTGATAGTTGAGCTTGTACTACAAGGTATCAATGTTGTAAGTTTGTATACACTAGAAAGAGATCCAAGCTTAGTGATACAAAAACTAATTTCGTTTAAGAACTATGTTTCCAGATCAACAGTGCACTATGCTAGTACTGTGACGGACTCAGCTAAGAGACAGAAACGCTGAAGATAGAACTAGTGGATAACTCTTCTTCCATGTCATGTTTTGAGCTCGATTACTTGTTGTTTTCCTTCGGGTTCATCTCTACTGTGACTGTACACAATCGACCCACGTTCTGTTTTCCTTCGGGTTCATCTCTACTGTGACTCTACACAATCGACCCACGTTCTGTTTTACTTCGGGTTCATCTCTACTGTGACTCTACACAATCGACCCACGTTCCGTTTTCCTTCAAGCTCTCGTGTTTTGTTGTTGTTCTTGAAGGAAGTTCTTTTTGAAAGTGACAGTGTGTGTATGTGTGCCGTGGACCATTGAGTGACATAGGTCTGTGTGTGAAGGACATGTGCGGCTTTGTTTGGTCCTGCATCGTTAATTGTCTTCGTCATGTGCCTTGCATCCGACACCAACATTCGTTCAACACATTTGATAATGAGGCTTCGCCCTTGTCCAGCCTGGCGGTCACACACACACACCTGAACTAGAGGGCGCGACTACCGCAACGGCTTCATTCACTGACGACAGTCATTACAGAGTCCAGTGATAGACAAACAAGACGTCCCAATCAAGAACAATTAAATCGGTCAACAAATATGTTTAAAAAGGGAGGGGGGCGGTTGTAGCCCCTTTTCTTTTCGACCATCAGCAGCATAATGACACTTTTCTCTTTCGACCATCAGCAGCATAATGACACTTTTCTCTTTCGACCATCAGCAGCTTAATGACACTTTTCTCTTTCGACCATAAGCAGCTGTGACACTTTCCTCTTTCGACCATCAGCAGCATAATGACACTTTCCTCTTTCGACCATCAGCAGCATAATGACACTTTCCTCTTTCGACCATCAGCAGCATAATGACACTTTCCTCTTTCGACCATCAGCAGCATAATGACACTTTCCTCTTTCGACCATCAGCAGCATAATGACACTTTCCTCTTTCGTCCATCAGCAGCATAATGACACTTTCCTCTTTCGACCATCAGCAGCATAATGACACTTTCCTCTTTCGACCATCAGCAGCATAATGACACTTTCCTCTTTCGACCATCAGCAGCATAATGACACTTTTCTCTTTCGACCGCTTTCATTTCTTGCGTCACTACTTCCTGACGAGTTAGAAACACTGAACCACTTCTTGTAGCTCTAAACATAATTCTGAGTCCATCCCTAACGAGCCTCCTTACTCAACGTACCTACAGAAAGAGAAATCATAGCTCCCAGGTACACAAATAAAAGGGTGGGGGTGGGAAGGGAGCAAGGGCGTACATGTGTGGAGGCAGGAGGGGTTCCTAAATAGAAAACACTCCAAAGATTATCCTCTCAGGGTCCATCATTACGACTCCCCTTCAAGTGAAGGACGGAGGGAATGAAAAAAAAAAGGTGGGGGGGGGGGGAGGAGAGCTACTATTGGACTTTGTAATTAGCTTGGCTATTGGTGACAAATTTAGCATACAGGTCTATTCTAATGGGAGAATGGAGCGCTGTGATTATATTCGCTACTGTCTGAAGGGAGTTAACTAATCACAATCAGGAGAGCTCGATAACTTCCCCTTGACATGCTGACCAAGTTTCTAGAGGAATCCACGTGTAACAACTAATATAGAGAGTGAGATAGCCAGTAAGAGTAATCAGTAGAAGTCCTTACTAAGACCTAGTCAAAACATAATTAAACTTTGTAGGGGCTATAAGTGGATAGTATAAACCCGCCCAATGGCGAATTGTATAAAATTTCATTTGACATCCGTTACGTACTTTTGAGAATTCAAGTCAAGATGCCCGAAAACAGATCAGAATACAGACTATCAGACTGCGGTCTGCTGGGAGTTTCTCTAAACAACAACAGTCTGGCGTGTATGTGGTCATTCTGCCTAACGTTACCTTAGCAGCAGCGGGGCCTTGGCGCATCAAGGTGAAACGTTTAGCATTACACTGTTTGAATGTCAACTCTTGAGAGGAGCGAGACGGGGCGGGTATGGGTGCAGAGGAGGACGCACAAAGAGGAGAGGGTACATTTGTGTGTGTGTGTGTGTGCGCATGTAGGTAGAGAGGTAAAGAAAATGGACTCGCCCGATAGTAGACCAGGATGTGGGTCTAAAAGGGCGGGAGTCACAGCAGGCCGAACGAGGTGTGGGTACACTGGGCGGGGGAGGGGGGTGGAAGGACGCCAGGGCGCATGAGGACTATAGCCCAGTGACCTAGATAAAACCGTCCAGGGCTATTGTTATCAGCGCTGGTGTTAAGTTCGCCCAGCTAGTCCTCATTGCGTGTCTTGTTGTTCAAAGGGCACCCCCCCCCCCCACATCTCCTACCTCTATTGCCTGACCACTTGAATACCAAGTTATAAAAGGGGGCATTCGAGGACAGAGCTATAGATGTGTGCACACCGCGTCCCCAAGTACAGTGCCATTCTCTCTGCAGGGGCACTTCGTTAAATAAAAAGGGGAAAGGGGTGGGACGAATCTGTGAGCACCAGGTGTGACGTGAGCAGCACGGACCGGGCAGAGGTTGGTGGACATTATAAAGAATGTGTACGTACATACAGAGAAAAAAAACAACACCACCAACAAGACCAACAAGACCAACACCACCAACGCGCCAGTTTGCTACTTAATCTATGGCTCGGTCAAGCTTGTGTTGCCGTGAAGCGTTTTATTTATTCCAATGTCCTAAAATGCTCGCGTCCTCCAATTAAAATAGAAACAGGAGAGAAAAATGCACAACTAGTTTCTCTACTACGACCATCACATTTGAGAAAGCTCAGTTTGTGGTCTCTCGTCTAGTCCTCGCCTCTTGCGTTATACATTAAAGTTAGAGAGAGAGGAGGGGGGAGGGATATTTACCATAATGCGATTTAATGATTAAGTCTTAGAGTATTACGAGTCTCCGCCCTTGTAAGTATCTTCCATAGAAATCTCTCTCTCTCACTCTCTCTTCTTTCTCTCTTTCCTCCAACCTCTTGTACGCACGCATACTTGAGTCTAAACAGACACTCTTATTCTCAATAATGTCCACACCTACGGTAAGACCATCACTTAAAGCGTCTAAAGTTTAAGAACTATTGGCTAAGACTACTGGAAAAGGTCTGTACAATAAAACTAACCTTAAATACAAGAGATGACTACAAAGTATATATACCAACGACACGGTTATTAGATTTATACATGATACTTTGTCGAACTTCGTGGTCATTTCGTGGGCCGACTGTTGAGAACGGAAGCATAGAGAACACTGTGCCTTAGTCAAAGCCTCCTAATTCAAGTTAGGATGGCGTGGACTTTACACTGGACATTAGATAAAGTACATTGATAAAAACATTTAGAAGTTTGGTAGACCTTACGGTAAAGTGCTTGTAGGGCTAGGATAAGACAATTTAATTTACTTTTAGCTGCTCAGAATAAAACATCACATTGTAACCATTCGGATTTAGATCTTGTTAAAACAAAGTACCCTTTCAGACCTAGCGATCTATATGGGTGGACTCAGGTGCGTCCTAAAAATCCCGAAATTAAAAAAAATACTGAGAATCGAAGCCCAGACCCCTCGGCCACCACGCCCCAGGTCTAGTTTAGCTCCTTTTCGCATATTATCTCTTAAATTCTAGAGCATATTGTGGTCATTCAGCGATGGATAAAGTTATTAGACGCCTGAGAAAATAGTTTGCTCTAGATCTAGTTCTCTCCAATGCACTGAGGTTAGTCTACAGTGCTCTCCCCTAAAACTTGTTTCGAGCGAGCGTGTCAGACAGAAAGGGACCATAACTCTGCTAGTCTAACGGTCAACCTGCTCATCGAGCAATCGATCGTAACTGTCGTGTCCGTGACAACGCCAGGTAGCAGGTTAGTAGCGTCAAAGTGAAGCCTGGTCACTACATAGTCAGCGTCCCAATGGGTCTCTCCCTCTCTCTCTCTAATGATCACCTGGGTCGATAGCCAGGCGACTAAGGACATACAGGTGACCTCATTCCACAAGCCTCCCTCTCCCATCTCTCCAGCTGAACCATTGTGACGTCACGTATTGACCACCAGGCTAGTTTCGAAAGGAGAAATACGGACGAGTGGGAAACACACACACACACACAGCGCAGTAATAAATTAGAAATCAAGCAGCGATTAATCCGCTCGTGCGGATCGTCATTAATACCCAATCGCTCATGCGACTATGTCAGAAAATGTACAATCGACCAAGCCCACCCCATTCCAATCAGCCATGGTCAGACTAGTCTGAGTAGCCTTCTAGGAGAACTCGGTCAATAGTAGAGAACCGCAGGGTTTCTATTGTAGATGCGCGAGTGTGTGTACGTGAGTGTGTTGCATTGTGTGTGTGGGGGGGGGGGGCTGACCAGTGCACTGGTAGACATCAACAGAGCACGTCACTACGGCCTTGCGTTACACTGGACGTTTCGCGACACTGCCCTACTCTGTGATCCTAGTTTTACCTGGACAGCAGATCAATAATCCGCGGCGTACAATAATAATAATAAAAAAAAAAAAAAGCAGCATAACTCTGGGCTGGTCAATACTCACGGTGTGGACAGATCGGGCCATTCTTCGGACCAGCTGACACGGTATTGATTCAAAAGTTCGCATAAGCACACACACACGCACAAACTCGACCCCCTCCCCGATCCCCGCCTCAGAGTTAGTAACGGTTGCACATCAGGACTCTTACTTTCAATATTAACGCTGAATAGAACGCGTTGGACACCTATCTAGAGCAACGTTGGATATAGTTGCAATAAATTGTTCCTTCTCTACGCCGTAATCCTGTTGAAAAAGCGGAACTTTTTTAAAGTGGACAGAGCGTAGAAAGGAAAACAAGCATACAGGGTCGGCCCCAGCAATTGCGGGGCCCTATGACAATGGATTGCGCGGGGCTGGGTAGGGATAAGCATAATGTCAAAATTAAGATTAAATTAAGATATTGTATTAGAAAATGCATTAGTCTTTTTTCAATAATTTTTTTTTATATGAAAGCTGACAATGCCGTTTCTTTTATATCGCGACAATGTTGTCTATTTTTTAGAAGATTTTTATGAGTTTTCAGGAGATTTTAATTTCACGAGATTTCTAGGACTTTTTGGTATATTTTGCAGTTATAGGAGATTTCAAGGAGCCCCTGAAAAATCAGGTAGCGCGGAAAAACTGTTATTATATATAAGTTATAATGTTTTAATTTTTATAATTTACACCTAGAATTAGCGCGGGGCTTATGAAAGTGCTGGGCCCACTGCTACCGCATAGGTCGCAGTGGCCTAAGTCCGGCCCTTCAAGCATAATACCAAAAAAAAAAAAAAAAAAAAAAAAAGCTTATTTAAGGGAAAGAACTGCACATTTGAAGTAATGCATCTCAATGCTGTAATTTTTTTCCCTTTTCGTAAATCAAACACAAATTTATTATTTTTCACTAATTAATTGATTAATTCTATTAATTTTCTGATTGATTCGTGTTTTGTTAGTGACAATGAAGAATTGAACCAAGTTTCAACGTGGCCCGAGAATGGGAAGTATGAGAAATAACGTGTACAAAATGTGTACCGGACTGAGAGACGGAGAGCGTGAAAAGAATAAGGAATTGAAGGGCTGGATAGTCTTGTAGAACAACAACAAAAAAAACAACATACAGTGGAATAGAATAAGAAACTGAAGGGCTGAACAGTCTTGTAGAACAACAACAACAAAAAACAACATACAGTGGAATAGAATAAGCGACATTGCCCCCCCCCCCCTCGTCAACAACATGGGGACACTACTTCACACCCAGGTCTCCAGTCCATTCTTCGCTGCTCAATCCAACTGAGTGACCTTTCGCCTGCGCCGGACAGGGCTATTAATTTGCGTTTAGGTCGAGGTAAAGCGATTAACGTCCGGGGGAGGACTGCTAAACGGTTACATTATCCCTGACCTGACCAGCCAGTGCCCAGCGTCTTGACCAAATGGACACTAGCAAATGCTGGTCGGGTGCTATTTGTTCCTGGCACTACTCTAATAGCTCCATGTTGACCGACTAGTTAACTTGTTCGCCATCTCGTGGCGCTTCTACACGCACACACACACACACACACACACACAGGTACACTGAGGCCAAAGACTAGGCTTGAAAGAAGGAAAAAAAAAAGCTAGATTAGTTGATTCTGGTCAGATTGAGGTCGTGTCATTAGTACTTTGATAAATGACCACTAGAAAAGTAGGTTACAAACATGTTTAGGTTATGGTAATATGGTCACAGGCCGACTCAGGGAGCAAAATGTTACACATAATCTGTCAGTTGATCAGGTATTTTATAAAATGACTGAATGAAGAAAAGAGTTTACAAATGTTAGTGTTCGCTAGGACAGGTCCACAAATACCAGGTTAATACTAGAGCTCGCTATGATATGGTAGAAACAATCCCCTAACCCCTAGAATGACCTGCTCGCTAAGACAGGTTCAAAGCAGTCCTTTAACACCTAGAATGACCTGCTCAAGCCTTGCCTCCTTGTGTGTGCGCTCACCGCGTGAGCACTGAACGTTAGTATCTGTCAGCTCGCTAATTACCTACAATCGCAGCACAAAGTGAGAAACGACAAAACATCAACAATTAGTGTGTGAAGTGCCAAACATCTCCCCCCCCCAGCCCTCCTACTTTGACGTCAGACTCTACCTTCAGTTTTCAACAGGTTCCCTGCTCCTCACAATGTTCTCTGACATGTCCAATGTTTCTTTACATTCGGCACATTGTGAACTTTCCATCAGGCACATTGTAAACTTAACACCAGACACATAGGGAACTTTCCATCAGGCGCATAGTAAACTTTACAACAGGAACATTGTAAACTTTACATCAGACACATAGGGTAATTTACATCAGGTACATAGGGAACTTTCTATCAGACGCAAAGTAAACTTTACATCAGGTACATAGGGAACTTTATACATAAAGCAAACAGTAGCATTTGCAGGCGCAGTGGCTGAATGCTAAAGCGCTTAGGTTTCGAACCTGGAGTCCTGAGTTCGAATCTCGGTGAAGACTTGGATTTTGTATTTCGGCTAATTTCCGGCGCCTCTGAGCACCGGAAATTAGTTAGGTAAAAATAAAGGCCGCTATGCTGGCCACTTCACATCCTCGTTAACCGTGAGCCACAGAAAAAGATGACCTCAACACCATTTGCCCTATAGATCACAAGGTCTGAAAAGGAAACCTTGCTATACAGTAACCTGTATATTATTACTCTAATAACAAATAAATACTCCCAGATGGTACTTAAACATTTGGTACTCAGGCCCACAGACAGAAGATTTGCCCCCCCCCCCCCCAAATCTGCTAAATAAATTCTGTTCTTACTTTATGTGACCATTCTATACCACTAGCGCTTCTGGTATTGATCAGTAGTGACAAGTTGAACAATTTAAAAAAGTGACAAAAATAGCTTAAGTGACACTTGAACTTGTCCCAGTAGTACAATGAATGGAGTCATCTGGGTCGCCGTTTGACCAACAACACGTCAGAATAGATTGGAGCACGTAGACACACTAACATTTACACACACACGTACACACGAGGAGTAAGATAAATCGGTCCAAGTCTTGTCCAGAATTGACCACCGGACATTACCGCAATTATTGATTGTTAATGAGGCGCTGAGGAGGTGCTGGGCAGTCGTGGGCGAACGTGTAAGGAAAAAAAATTACAAGATGAGCTCCGAAGAGTGGTAGTCTGACCAGTGGTCACCTGGCAAGGTTCGAGCAGTCTAACAAGGCTTGTCAGACCCAACGCCCAAGAGTTCTACCCTCGTAACTTGCAAGTCTGTGGAAGATGAATGCTGCTATGGTTACTGACAACTTAATTTCCTATTATTTACTGTTTGGTATTTCACGTTTATGTATTTAGATTAATACTAATAAAAACAAAATGTCCTTTCTTACAAACACGTGTTGCAACATGGAGGCAATAAGATGACGTCTCTAAAACCACTTTTGTCCGTAAAACTGAAACCAAAGTTCAATACATTCTCCTCCACCCACGCGAGGTATAACCAGAGTACCAAGCTTCAAGATTAAGTGAACACAACCCTCTGCTTCTCCAAAGCGAATAATTTTCTTCCGACACTACCGAATGTCATGGGACGATCATCGAATCGCGTTTATGATTCAGTCCATCACTTGATAGGAAAGAGACCTGCTTTTTTGGGGGTCTCCGCGCAAGTGAGTCAATGAAACCACCGGGAGTGATTCACACAGAGAACGGAAACACGTCTTCCATCAGCAGAGTGATTCAACATATGCGTACCCCTGGTCCAAGAAGCACTGACCTATCACCCAGAGATGGCCCAAGCTCTATTATACTAAAAGATATTCCCATCTCGGCTACACTACAATAACAAGGCCTGGTGCACCACCAAAACAATGTCTTAGCTTTTGTCCACCAAAGTGATTAGGCAATGACCTACATTCACCAAAAAAAAAAAAAAAAAAAAAGGCCATATAGCTGGTCTGGTCGTGTGATTTACGCTCTGGACAGTCGTGTTGGTGGTCCCGGGTTTGAACCCTGTCCGCCGCCATCCACTTTTGTACTACGAAGGGTTGGGACTAGTATGTAATAATCTTCCAATTCTGAAGAAAAATCCGAAACATGCAAAAGAAAAAAAAAAACAGACAAGTCCATTAGCTATGTTTCTTATAAGAAAGTCTTCAAAATGTTATTACTTTACAAGATCCTACCCCGCCCCTATAGTCACCTAGTTTTCAAAGGAAATCCTCTTATTGGTTACTACAGAACCAAACAGCTCATTTTCTTTGAAACCCACACCTACGCCGTCTCGCTCTGAGGATCTATTTCCTATGACGTTTAAGCATGAAGTCATGTCGAGGTCAAGAGAGATCAACTTTAGATGCAGATAAATGTTCAAATGAACTGAACTTTTTGTTGAGGTCATATTGATTTTCAAAAAGAAATACACACGAACAAAATTTGGTTGTGTCCAAGAATGGCCCAACAAACAAGCAAGGTAACCCGGACAAAACGATGGCTAGGAAGATCTACTTGTCTCCCCTTTCTAGCGTCTGCTTTTCATCGTTTATGTGAAACGCCCAGGGGACGCAACTCTATGGGATTTTCACAGTTAAATATAGAAACTCGTTAATTGGATTCAAACCCATACCTGATCTCCTCTAGCCCTTATCTGTTGGACAGATCTACCTCACTACCTGCAGACCTGTGCTCAGGTGATGCACACTGTCTAGTCCACTTCATGGGCCAAGGTGGGAGGGGGGGGCGACATGTGCCATTTCAATTGCGTGGGTGAGAATGTGGCTAACCCAAAATGTAAAGCGCTACATAAAAAGAATGTACACCACTGAACATTTCTTAATGTAGTGGTCTAGTACAACAAGGTCTGACCCTTTTTCTAGTCAATACAAAAAAAAAAAAAAGCATTTCAAGAAGTGTCTTCCCCAGTTTCCATGCTGCTCTACTCTAGTTCACAATGCAGAGGTTGCACCAGGCAGTGAGTATAAGCATGGAATCCTTTCTACTTGGTGCTTACAAAAGAACGGAATTCTCTTCGTGCCAATGATTGCACGTGAATATTGTTAGATACCTAGTTTACTTACGCACCATAATAAACCGACAGTGAACGCACATTTTATAGTGACGACATAGACGTTGGGGCTAGAGATTATGGTAGACTTCAAAATTCAGTTATTGCTAGACTTTCAAAGAGGTAGCACCATTGTTAGTGTCGGACTCGACTGTGGCCCATTCTGTATTAAAGATTGTTTATATAGTTCATCTGGATTGAATTTGGTTATTGAGCCTTTGATCCTGTTGGTACCTGTTATTCATTTGTAACGAGATGTTCATGTTTAGGACTCGCAACTGTAACACATCCTACACGGTACGCACGCATTTAGTATTATTAAAATAGCTAGAAATACTTCAAATACATTTTATAACACAATATATACACTATACAGTACTACACAGCAGAAGAGAGTGGTGGCCGAGGGGTAGAGCTTCTGAAATGAGGCATTCTAAACATCCCTGAATCCAACCCCAACTCGTATGTTCATCTAATAAGCCGAGGAAGGTTTGGTCGTTGTCTTAGCCACATGACACCATCGTCCACCGCAGCGCAAACTAACAGATGACCTTTTTAATCACCTGCCCCCAGATCGCAGGACCTGAACGGTGTAACTTTACTTTTTTTTTTTAAACACTAGATGTGCATCTAGCACTTTTGTGTGTGTGTACATTTCACTGACTGCTAGCCTGACACTGAAAACAATAGTAGCTCAGTATTAGGGACAGATCCTATCCACAATACTTCATCAACGGTAGCTCGTAACGAGTGCTTACATTGAAAGTTTAGTGGAGATTTCAATGACTAACATTAGCGCCCTGAGACTAAAAAAGGATAAAGGCGAGGAGGGGGGGGGGAGTAACAAAGAGACACCGGGTGCAGAACTGCAGGTAGGGAGGGAAAGACAACAACTCAGGAGACACCGAGAGGTAATAGAACACCGTAGAAATTCGCAGACGTAACCAATACAATCCATTATGGTCTCCTCTTGGAAGTCTGCTAGCAATCGTTTAACAGTGACCTATGAACCCTCGCGCCGCCATCTTGCTATGCTAGCCTAATCTATATATAATTTTTTTTTTTTTTAGTGCTGTGTTGATCGGCCAGGGACAAGACGTTGCAATGAAGTTGAAAAGATAGTCCAACTTTAAATAGCTAGCACTCTAGACAATCAAACATCCACCTGCTTGCTAAGACTGTAGATATACAAAAAAGAAAAATGCACAAAGACCAACTCAAGCGGCTGTAAACCGGCCAAGTGCTAACCTTCAGTGTGTTGCCCGAAACGTCGCAGACTCGGCCAAATGAATAGTGCACTTGAGATTGGCAGACTTCCATCCGAGCAGCCAACGGAGCGAGGATCAGTCGCAATATTATCATCTCACCCTCCCCTCCCCTTTCTCACATGCCCAGTTTTATGACGTTTTCAAAGGGCTACGGGACCGGGGGGGGGGGCCTCTTACCTCCCTCTTCTGCCAATTTCAGATGCCTGACACTAAAACTAGAAATATTAATAAAGCTATAACTCGCCCAAGGTATTCCGTTCGGACCCGTGAAGCCAACAAAATATGAATAGAACATGTAATAATAGAACTTTAAAAAAAAAAAAAAAGAGTCTCTTCCTCCTGGTCCTAATCTGAAAGTCTAAATAGTGACTCTAGTTACACACGTTGGTAGACTATATGCCGATACTATTTTTTTGTTGTTAACTAAATAAATGGAAGAGGGTCTCAGAAAGAGCAGTATGTCTTTCATTAGTTCAAATATCAACCTATATAAAAAATACCGAATGTCACAACAGGCCCTGTCCCCACTTCCGACACCACTATATCGTCACTTCAAGCTGACGTACACAGAGTTCTGAGCCAAGTGTCCTGAGATCTACGCCTAAACCAGATTTCTTTTTGTGGCCATACAGTCAGCACTGGGACTCGCATGTTTGTAATTTTCTCTTTACCTGTTGGTACTTGGGAAGGGGGGGCGCTGGTACGTCGTGTGTGTGTGTGTTGCGGGGAGGAAGAGAAAGAGGAGGGAGGTAAGTGTTAGAATTGGGCCACTGGGCATTCAGGCCACTCTATAGATAGTACGCTATCTCGACCGTTTACTTAGCCAACAGGCTCAGTCTGAGGCGGAGAGGGAAGAGGAAGCGAGACGACCGGAGTGGGAGGGGGTGCAGGACTTTCAGATAGTGTTGCATTCAATGTCGAGAACAGGGGGTGGAAGGGGGGTTAGGGGATTGCATAGACCTGTCAGGTTATTTTGGGGTATACTGGGTCAGATACCGCTTGGCCCTACTGCCCCCATCTCCTAGTAGAATCTACTTCTAGAGAAAAAAAAAAGATTGCGGGGAGTTTGATTGGCTCTACAAGCAGAGAGAAGAAAATGTCGAGGGAAATAACATGCCGGAGTCTCTTATGTCCGTCTGCTAGTCGCGCGGGTTTGTGGGAGATTGTATTGAATTCAAGTTATAAACTCATTAATTAGTCTACCCAACATGCACCAGTCAACACGGCAGAGAAACGGACATTACGAGACCATGGTAAATTTCGATCAACAAAAAAAAAAGTGTTTTTGAAAAAAAAAAAAAAAAACAATTGGGGGATAAGGGAGCTCGAATGTTTGATACATAGCTATATCTGGAGAGGGGGGGGGGGGCTACACTCCTTGATACATAGCTATATCTATTTGTATAGAGTATAGAGAAAGACATAATACACTAAACGAAGAATGCATCCTATGACATGAAACGAGCTTCTTCGGAAATGGGCATCCATAAGGAGTGAATCGACGTTGTAATGACACAACAGGATATGGCGAAGTGGAAGACCCCAAAACACACGGGGAAGGGAGACTGAGATCGAAGTTAAATGTAAGTTAAAAGTAAGGCAGACTTGAGCTAGAGAAAACAAACATGTTGCTCCACTTTGCCCCACTGGGACTTTCAGAACTCAAAGACAAGATAATGTATTCAATTCATGTTATCAGACCCAGATGTCAAATGCTGGGCTGGTGGTGTCTGTGACGTTAGGATCATCCAATGTCTGTTGATAAACAATACATCTACCACAGCTCAACCACAACGAGTCCCCTCCACACAAACATTAAAGTTCTTCAAAAACAAAAGGGTCTGTTGGTTAGTGGCTAAATATCAGAGAACTGTGGCGTCCATTGTAAGTGACTTTGACTTCCTTATTGGGCGAGGAGCTACTGTGCTGTCTATTAACAACCTGGGGCAAGACAAAACGTCACTAGTTCGGGAATTTTTTCTATTGCGCGACTGCAGCAATTGACCTCTTCCTTCCCCCCCCCCTCCTAGGAGTCGCTACCCCAAGGTCATTATGCGAGACCAACGGGCTGTGACTGGCGCTGGCGTACTAGCAGCAGATGTCCCCCGGCCCACTGCACAATCCCACACATACACAACATTTTGAGCTGCCACAACAACACCCAGGCGACAACGCCGCCTCCTGCCCCCCCCCCCCACCGGCCCACGTCTTCTAGTTTTTTTTGAACAACACAGATTAGGAAGTCTCCAAGGGGTGCACAACACACACACACGAAAGTGACGAAACAGAAAGATAGCCCCTCCCTTTCTACACACACACACACATTACTGCACACGTACACTGCGACATTTCAATGGGCAGGGCAAAAGATATCAGGTAAAGCGGACAGGACAAAGGTAAAGGGACACTGCACGACTGACACCAGGGGGGAGGGGAGGGGAGATAATCAAGAAGGGGACGTCACCACGCTTAAAAATGAAACAAATAGGGAGGAGAGGGGGGGGGGGAGAAGCGCAATCGCCACGTGACAAGAGATCTCCAGTCGATAACGTCTCGGTACGAACAATAGACAGCTCCATAGTCCACTAGGCCTAGAGCCTCAGGATTAACCATGGACTTGGCCTCGGCAATGATCTGCGTGTGTTGTATGTGAAATAGAAATGCAAATGTATGGCCTTTGTTCGAGTCCGAGATGAAAAGTAGACCTGTAGACTGGAGATACAGACAGAGAGGCTGACTACATCTTGGACTAACAGCTCTTCACTTCGAGACCGACCACATGTCTAGCCAATGTATCCGATCTCTTGCATTGCACATGTCAGTCTGAAGGAAATAGAACGCAATGGCCCAGTGGGAAAAACGCATTTTTTAAAATCAGAAATGTTGACTTTTAATTATTTAAGCAGCCTGACACCTAATAGTTTATACAGTAATGCCTTAACTACGACCCGCGGGACATATCCGACCCAGTGCAATCTGCACCCCCCCCCCCCCCCAACATCGAAACCTGTCTCAAAGCTAAAGAGGCTCAGTACTTTTGATCGACGATTTTGTTTTCGGAGTTGCGGCTCTTGTTTCTCAGTAATGTCTATGACCCACCCAGCCTTTCCACAAGGAGGTCAAGAAAACAAAAGCCGGACAGCACTGGTTAATACAGTTAATGCATAGCCCTAGTGACTGCCGACTCAAATATGAAGTCACACTCAAACTAAAGAGTCTTAAGGAAAAAGTTGATTTGACTAGCTGAGTAAATTGACAAAATACAGCACAGTTCTTAATTCACAAACTTCTCGATAGCATCTTCAGCCTAAAGCTCTCATGACATTGTTTAGGAAGATTGAGAGCTAAAGATGATTAATTGGCCAATAAGTGGCACTTCATTGTAGAGTTAACTCATTCTGACTCTAGTAGACCTGGCTACCATAGGATGAAGGGTCACGTGGAAACAGTGAAGGTCAAGTCATGGGTCTTATCTTTCCCTAAATGACTATCGGGATGGAGAGTTTTGGGGGGGGGGGGTTTCTCACCAATGACTAAACATGGGGATGGTAATTCTAAGGGGTACACTCACCGTGTGTCCAAAGGACACTTGAGCTACTCGCCAGCCAGCCGTCAAGTGACATTGTTTTAAGAAGACAATCAGGATAATCTTACACAGTGTCAAACATACAAGTCAAAGTACGTAGGGACACACTGTACATATCTGAAAACAATCTTAGTCTATCTATCTCTTTAGTGTCTTTCTATCTATCTATCTCTTTAGTGTCTTTCTATCTATCTATCTCTTTAGTGTCTTTCTATCTATCTATTTCTTTAGTGTCTTTCTATCTATCTCTCTAGATCTCTACTGATAACAATAAAAACAACAACAACAAACAAACAAACACAGTAACAAATACCATCCTCAGATACAAGACATAGATGGGCACTTGGGCAGTGAGGTGTTGGACTCCTACACCTCTGTTCACTGACAACGTTTTTGAAACAAAAAAAAAACAAGTCTGAATGAAACGAGTACAAATATCAAGTCACTGCACTAGGAGAAGATTGTGGGAACACGTCTAGAAGAACACAAGAAACAACAGACATTCTTCGGTGTAACCTATTCACTACATCCGATGTATCCGTTGTCATTAGTTCATAAACTACACAGCCTGTTCATAATTTAGTTCCACTAATGATGGCGAATGTTTTATTAAACAGGAAGCTATTTCATCTGGACAATCATAAGTATCTTCTATTTTAGACATCTACTGGTCAGCCTTGTTCACGCAGAGGGCATCTAAGGTCATAGTCCTCCTTGGCTACAGCTGCGTCGACTTACAATTCGTATTAAGTCCCATGCACCCCTGCAGTAGACGCACGTTACATCCAGCAGGGGGTGTCTGTCGGTATTCGTAATGGCTAACATAACCGGTCTACAAAAGGCGAACTCGGATCACAATCTCTTTCAGTGCATACACACATCCACAGAAACCTACACACAGTGCTGAAGCAACTATCCTCAAGTGATAGCAGAAGGTAAGGGGGCGGGTTGGGGGGAAAGAGAAGGAGGACTTCAGGTAAAAGGTAGTCCCGAGGGAGGAAGGGAGGGGGGCAATATTAACTAAGTAAGCCCATTCCTCGCTTGATTGCACCTTAAGAAATAGCCCCTCTATACACCTGCGCTCTTACCTCTATAACAACAGGGATGTATTCAATAGAGTTCAGAAATAGAGTTTGAACTTGCACATAGCCATTCCCACCCCACCCCCAATTAATACATAAACAGTGACCTAAATGATTGACCTTAGCCCTTTCAGTGTATTAGTCCCATACTGTACACTTACTAGAGTCCCCAGAGAGAAAATGAGAACTCAGAAAATTTGGTATACTAAAGATCTAAGTCTTTATAATAGACAAATACTTCATTAAGCTCACTGCCAAGACTGAAGCTACTCTACTGTTGAGCCCAAACCTGTGAATGTGTGCACGGCCAGACATCTCTAAGCTAGAACTACACGTTCAAGTGTTGGAGTCTCAAATTGGTGTGGATGATTCTTTTAGTCTGTACTTACACATGTGCCAACTACTTTGAACTATCTCAAGCGAGTCTATAAGTCAAGGAAGCCATCATATCAGACCATCAGATAAATGAAAGATGAACACTAATACAATCATAACACTTGATGATGATTTGGCGGGGATGTTGTGTTAGATAATGTTCTAGCTAGATAATGTTCTAGCTAGGCTAGATGATGTTCTAGATAATGTGCTAGCTAGACTAGATGATTTAGTAGGTAATGTTCTAGCTAGATAATGTTCTATAGCTAGACTAGATGATATAGCTAGATAATGTTCTAGCTAGGCTAGATGATGTTCTAGATAATGTTCTATAGCTAGACTAGATGATTTAGTAGGTAATGTTCTATAGCTAGATAATGTTCTAGCTAGGCTAGATGATGTTCTAGATAATGTGCTAGCTAGACTAGATGATTTAGTAGGTAATGTTCTAGCTAGATAATGTTCTATAGCTAGACTAGATGATTTAGTAGGTAATGTTCTATAGCTAGATAATGTTCTAGCTAGGCTAGATGATGTTCTAGATAATGTTCTATAGCTAGACTAGATGATTTAGTAGGTAATGTTCTATAGCTAGATAATGTTCTAGCTAGGCTAGATGATGTTCTAGATAATGTGCTAGCTAGACTAGATGATTTAGTAGGTAATGTTCTAGCTAGATAATGTTCTATAGCTAGACTAGATGATTTAGTAGGTAATGTTCTATAGCTAGATAATGTTCTAGCTAGGCTAGATGATGTTCTAGATAATGTTCTATAGCTAGACTAGATGATTTAGTAGGTAATGTTCTATAGCTAGATAATGTTCTAGCTAGGCTAGATGATGTTCTAGATAATGTGCTAGCTAGACTAGATGATTTAGTAGGTAATGTTCTAGCTAGATAATGTTCTATAGCTAGACTAGATGATTTAGTAGGTAATGTTCTATAGCTAGATAATGTTCTAGCTAGGCTAGATGATGTTCTAGATAATGTTCTATAGCTAGACTAGATGATTTAGTAGGTAATGTTCTATAGCTAGATAATGTTCTAGCTAGGCTAGATGATGTTCTAGATAATGTGCTAGCTAGACTAGATTATTTAGTAGGTAATGTTCTAGCTAGATAATGTTCTATAGCTAGACTAGATGATTTAGTAGGTAATGTTCTATAGCTAGATAATGTTCCAGCTAGGCTAGATGATGTTCTAGATAATGTGCTAGCTAGACTAGATGATTTAGTAGGTAATGTTCTAGCTAGATAATGTTCTATAGCTAGACTAGATGATTTAGTAGGTAATGTTCTATAGCTAGATAATGTTCTAGCTAGGCTAGATGATGTTCTAGATAATGTTCTATAGCTAGACTAGATGATTTAGTAGGTAATGTTCTAGCTAGATAATGTTCTATAGCTAGACTAGATGATTTAGTAGGTAATGTTCTATAGCTAGATAATGTTCTAGCTAGGCTAGATGATGTTCTAGATAATGTGCTAGCTAGGCTAGATGATGTTCTAGATAATGTGCTAGCTAGACTAGATGATTTAGTAGGTAATGTTCTATAGCTAGATAATGTGCTAGCTAGACTAGATGATTTAGTAGGTAATGTTCTAGCTAGATGTAATGCTACTTGACATGCCGAGCTCCTAGTGTCAATACTTTAACAAATTCAATACTGAAGGACCAAATTTCTTTTCCCATGGATCACCGCGCCATGTACCGTCTCCTTACCCTACCCCTTCAGCATGTCTTTAATAGGCTTGAAGGTCATTTCAGGTCAACGTCCAACTTTCAAACAGGTTGGCTACCCAACCCGCCCGTCGTATTCCAGTGGTAAATGTATAGGTCAAAGACTAGGAATAAATCTCACGTACTGTGGGCCTAGAGGTCGCCAGTCTCTGACTTTAACCAGTGGACACTGGTGTAGCTTCCTAAAGAGGGGTGGACTGAAATCTGTGTATGTTAAAACGCCCAGTTTAGTATCTTTATGTGGGGTTAAAAAAAAGAAAAGAAAATGTGACAAGTTTTTAAGTCAAAGATCAACTTAAAACAGGTGGTTTAAGCCTTGAATGTCATATTGAAGAAAAGTTAAAAACTAATTGCAATTCATATCATTTGTTTTCAAATACTAGCATTCAGAATAATAATGAAGAAAACTAGTTTAATGGACGTTCTCAATCTGTAATCAAAGATTTCACCAATACAAAGAAAACTCCAAACAACTGTATGGGAAATAGACTTGACATGATTCTAACTGATTCCAGTACTTAAAGTCTACAACAGTTTCTGAAACATTTGGTTTCAAGTCAAGTTAATGTGACACTGACAGTTCGTTGCTGGTCAGCTTTGTGTCATGGTCAGTGGTCCAGTCATGTTTGTACACCACATACACGCACACACTTTCAGAAATCAATTTACTCCTGGCCTGAATTTTGTGAGTAAATTTCTGAGTCATTAACTCCAGAACATAACACCGCACATCTCTCCCTCACTCACTTGTACTCTCTCTGTCTCTCTCTCACTCTCTTGTACTCTCACTCCCTTGCGCCTCATTAAAGTATTGTATTTTTATATTAGCGGCTACTGTCTTGTCAGATGTTACTAGAGGAAGTATGGGAAGAGGGGGGGGGCGCTGACCGTTACTGGCCGGAAATAAACAGGAGGACAGGGGGGGAGTGGACTTTCAAACACAAAAAAAAAATGGCTTCTATTCTCCAGCTGTGCCTGTCACATGTAAATGACACCCTACGGTTATGGCTATTTCTATAATAGAGGGTCATCTGGACTGACCAGATAGCCATTGGAACTGACGGAAGGGGATGAGAAAGAAAAAAAAAAGAACATCAAGCGAACGACCAGCCTGAGTGTATCTAGGGCAATGGGGGGCGGGGGGGTCGCTTAGGGGAGGACGGTGTGAGTGGGCTGGACGAACTCACGTTTTAGGAGATAAACATTGTCGCTCACGCGCACACACACACACACACTGATGGAAAGAAGGGGGGGAAAAGTACATTTCTATTATCTAGAAGCTTTTCTCAGTTTGCTCTTTCAAACAGTCAGTCAGAGTTGGCATGCAAATGCTGGAACTCTATGCCACCAATGTCTCCACCCGAGAAGAAGAGAATGCGCTTTCCCCCCCCCCCCCCCCTTTGTTAATGTTTTAATGACTGACTATTGCCTTAAAAGATTTAGTTCTCATTACGAGGGTCTTGACACTTCTCTAGCATCCTCCAAGCACTCAGGGCGCATGCGTACACTGCGACGTGCCACTACTCAGCAAGGCATTCGCAAGACGGATATATGACATGGTGTATCACTTCCGGGTTAACGGCCAAGGTCGTGAGAATGAATACATTGTTCGATGACCATATCACTTCTCTCCCTTCCCATCGCTCCAAGTATCTTGGTTCTTTAAAAGTAAGAGATTTTGTGTATATGTGAAGATCAGGAAGCGGGGGGGGGGGGGGGGGGGGGGGGGGTCGACGTACATGCAAGGTTCAAACCAATTTTCCACCAAGATACTCGTTCATTCCAATTTAACACTTAATATGAAATGTCTTTAAGGACAAACCTAAATACAGGACATGATATGTTCAGATTTTATAAGGAGGAGCTTCAAACTGTCTTATGTTGACGGAGATAAGGGGGTTCCCGAGTTCGCTATTGTTTGAGAATCACTGGTTTCAATAGGTTACCGCAAAGTGCCTACAAGAAACACGCAGTGGTTGAATTCAAGCTTGATGCTAAGTCCGTCGCTATCGGGCTGGGGGAGAAATAACACATTCACACTCCAGTGCCTTCCAGGTCACTCAGTTACGGTGTATGGTCACCGTGGATTGAAACGACTTTGGGGACTAGAATAAACCTTAGAGCAAGCTGCTAGTCCTAAAAAAAACACAAAAAAACCTCTTTTAGCCAATGTCACACTGAAAGACTGAAACTCTTATTATCTGGACAAACAAAAGCCTGGCTGGTACAACAGTTCATTGAGTTCTAAATGTAGCAAAGTCTAAAACCAATCGCTGATGGAGCGCCAATGTGCATCAAGGTAAAAATACAAATTCTATTTCACTGAGGGAACAAAAAAGTCCACAGTGGATGGTTGGGTCGATCAGGATCAATGAGGATAACACCTAATGGTGGACATTCTATATAGGCCTAAGAGACACACTACGGCGTTCTAAGCCAATGATGGTCATATCCGACTTTTGAAGAGATGCTCTCCATCCCCTGGAAACTTCTGTCCACAGTCCCATAATAAAGTCTCATAGTCCTGGTTCCACTAAACAATTTTCTTAGTTAATACAGCAGATGAAACGCGTGGAAGTATATATTGTATCCAGAAAGAAAAAAAAAAGTTGGTCATCAGTAAGCCATGGAATCAAATGGACACCTAAAACCAAGATGTTTGCGACACGCAATCTGCTCATTCCTAGTGAAATTCAATGAGTACACGAAGAACGCCGAAATTAATAAGCCCCGCGGGGTCTGTCAAAGACCTACTTCCCGGCTAATCATCAACATGCTATTAGGAGCTTATCAAAAAGTTCACTTTCTACACAAATTCTACATTTATAATGATTAGGGCATTGTCTTACTTGTTCTTGACAATTATAATATTAACTAACCCAATCGCTTGAATGGACAGCTATATATTGAATTATATGTTCGTTTCAAATTCTTGAAGTGGCTAGATATATTTTAATATAAATTGAAATCATCACCAAGACAATAGATTCAAAGCCGGACAGACTTGAAAAATTGATTTCATTAGTCATGTGACAAGTCTGCTTCCGTTTCATGAATGTGAAAGAATAGCCTCATTATGGCCACAGGAAGGTCTAATCTCCGACAGGTCAGTCTTTTCACTAGCCATTTCACCATTTCACTTCAATGGACAGTGATCTGGATGTTCGGAAAGGCGAGGGGGGGGGGGAGGGAGGGAGTCCATATGCTGTAAGAAACGGGGCGAGGAGGAAAAAAAAGGGTTCATTGAAGAGAGGCCGTGGTCAGGTTCCTACAAACACAGGGCGAGAGATCGTGGGACACCACGCAAGAATACAAAGTGAGCGCTATAATGAGTGATGGACACGACAGAGTGGGGGGTGGGGTGGTGGTGGGGAGAGATGGGCTTGAACTGGTTCAGAGCTAACACTTGGCTTGCCTTCGGTTCGATCCACAATGAAGTGACGGACTGAGACAGAGAAGAACCAAAAAAATGTAAAGAAATGGTCATTTTAGTCTTTCTATGGTCACTGTAAGAAGTCAACAAATACTAGACGCTCTAGTGTGTGTGTACGTGGGGGGTGACCGGAACCAGGAGGTGGACACAGGTGGATGAACCAACGGACTGTAACCAAAAAAAAAATGAATTGTGGGATTCGGAGTAACTAAACAATACATTATTGACATTTCCATTTCTCCTTGGCATTTGGAAAAGAGAAATAATTGACCAGAGAGCTCAGCCATCTGTTAATAGTGAAATAAAAAAACATGGCGGCTTTGGAAGAGACGAGAGAAACTAATATAAAAACGAGCTCTATGGTGTTTGTTTTACGTACATGGAAGACAAAGTGTCCAAGAAGCAAAGTGTTCTCGTCAATCAACTCGTACTTAGTTACGTACACACTTGATTTGTATTGTACAACAGTAGGCCCAAACTTCTTCTTCTGTTTCACAAACACATTCAAATGTTAGTGCACAGGAAACTTATCTAGATTACTAGCGTCTACTACGAGATCAAGACATCAATTCAAAATCTAAATACCCACTACATGTGTTTCCCAAATTGTGTTCCACGATCTTCTGGAATAATTCATCAGGAGGTCACCAAGTGAATTAATCTCTCTAAAAAAGAAATAAGCAAAGTGTTCCGCTACATACTCAGAATGTGCGAATTGTTAAACACTATGGAAAAAGTTTGGGAATCACTGTGCAACTTGGCTGTCTATCAGGAGGAAAGCAAGTTATGCATGTAAACAAAGACAGTCAAGTTGGAAAGATTGTATTTTGTTTCAAAATAATAATTGTTCCAATCAAATACCATAACCGCATCAAAGGGTTCATTGCAATTTATAGGACGTCTAATCTGGACATCATCTAGCATATGGCATCTCTCCATATAGTTTTCTTTCAATAGGGGTGTTATGGGGCCAGTGTCTTGTTCGGGACTCTTGATAAAGACTACGTTTTTGAAACATCTACTTGTATGGAGCTGGCGGCATGACAACGGAGAAACTGAGAGATGGTGAACGTAATTAAAAAAAAAAACGAGAAGGAAGGGAATGATGGTTTCCATTAAGTGCGGCCACCAAGCGCTACCATCACGAGTATTCAGACTCGGACTTCCAGGTCACACAGCGCAACGGAAACAAGATTTGAATAGAATAAATTAGGTCAAGCTAGTTTTCCCTCTGGACACAACTACACAGATAAAGCCAAGGACAAGGATGGGGGCGCAAGAGATTGGGATGAGACCAATAAATGACCGTGAAATGTGACCCTGAAAAAAAAAACACAAGGTCGGAAAAGAATGAAGGACAAAAAGGTCATCCACGAGAATGAAGGACAAAGGTCATCCACGAGGAATGGGCACCCAGTTTGTCTGCTTGTATTTCCTGTGTAGCTTTTTTGTGAAGCTAGGGTGCTTAATGTAGTGTTTACCAGTAGGATATTTAACTGGCCAGTGTAATGACCATCAATAGCCAGTACTACCACGTTAGCTATGTGACCCGTAACAGTTCTATGTTGTCTAGCCTTGCCTTTCAATTGAATAGCATACATGAATTCTAGTACTACTAAAGGGGGAAGTTTGTTTGCGGAGAGCGGAGATATGGTACGGGGTTCGAATCTTGGGAAACTGGGATGAATGTTTTTTGCCCCCGACCACTCTCTATCCTCGTCCATTTCAATCTGCTACAGAGGACAAAGTGAGCAAACTTGATGTTTTTTACAATCATAGTTTCAAGCTTATTTATTACTAGATGTTCTCCTATTTCAAGACAAGCTGCTAGCAAGTTACGTGCTACATTACGAATGAAGTCGACAAATCAAAACATGGCTGAGGGCGAAATCAACGGTACCTATCTTTACGTGGAGGTTGAATAAAAGCTCGGGTCCTTATGCTGGCTTCAAGACACCCGCCGTAAACGGAAGGTTGCCTTCGTCAGTCTCAATCGACTGTGTGTTCAATGAGTTCCAGGAGGTCGGCAGTCTGCTAGTTGTATGTCTAGGTGCCGTACGCAGGGCAGAGACACCACAGTCTGCTGGGTAAACGTGATGCCAGTCTACTAGTTGTGTACGCATGGCAGAGACACCACAGTCTGCTGGGTAAACGTGATGCCAGTCTACTAGTTGTGTACGCAGGGCAGAGACACCACAGTCTGCTGGGTAAACGTGATGCCAGTCTACTAGTTGTGTACGCATGGCAGAGACACCACAGTCTGCTGGGTAAACGCGATGCCAGTCTACTAGTTGTGTGTCTAACTGCTGTACGCAGGGCAGACACCACAGTCTGCTGGGTAAACGCGATGCCAGTCTACTAGTTGTGTGTCTAGCTGCTGTACGCAGGGCAGAGACACCACAGTCTGCTGGGTAAACGTGATGCCAGTCTACTAGTTGTGTGTCTAGCTGCTGTACGCAGGGCAGAGACACCACAGTCTGCTGGGTAAACGCGATGCCAGTCTACTAGTTGTGTGTCTAGCTGCTGTACGCAGGGCAGAGACACCACAGTCTGCTGGGTAAACGCGATGCCAGTCTACTAGTTGTATTTCTAGCTGTTGTACGCAGGGCAGAGACACCACAGTCTGCTGGGTAAACGTGATGCCAATACTGGGATGAGTAATTTCTGGAACATGAAGTGGGTTGCTGTCATGTCTGCAGTGACAGTTGGTGAGTGTCAGACTGTAGTGAAAAAGAATGTCTTCATGTGCTTGTCTCTAAACCGTGAACTTAATACAGTAATCTAGTGGGGGGGGGGGGTGACATTACAGCCCTTGACATTTCATTACTCTACAATAAAACAATAGATCCAAGGATAATGTGTGTATATTCTAATGGGGAGAAATTTTACATTATAAAATAAATACATATAATGAAACTTTTCGTTAGTTTCAACGCCTCTTGAAACAAATATAGTTTTCTGACAAATCCAATCAATCAAAAGTAGAAGCGTATGGTACAAGTTTTAGTGTTTCTATTTTAAAAAAATCGTCGACAAAGTAGCATCCTGAGTTAAACTAACATGTTATATGAACTGATTATTTAAACATAACACAGCTATCGTAATCTTATTAACCGACACTTGCTTTTTTTTTTTTAATCACTTTCATACACTTTTTAAAATTCATCCAAAGTCTATCACTGTCCCCATTGTAAATTTATACTTTTGCTGTTGTCAAATCATCAGGTCTCTCCTTCTCTCCGTATTTATTTACCAAATTCTGGTGGAATCAACGCTGGTATCGTCAGTTAGGAGAGAAAGAGTTAGGATCCTCAGACACAAACGTCGATTCTAAGTAAAATGGTTGGACACACACTGACCGTGGCCAAGTTTCTCTTAATCATTCAACGTGAAGACATTGTGCCTGCACTACGAGATCAACGTCTCTCTGCATGTTCCCATTGCATACACAGAGGACACGAGCGGGGAGTGGTCTCAAAGACAGGGCGCAACAGTGATCAAACGTCCAAACTTTTGATGGACAAGCTAACCTGGCCAGAACCCCAAAATGGGCCGTCCCGTCCAGAGCGACGTCAAGGGGAGGAGTGTGGAGAAGATGGACACAGGGCAGTAGTGACCAGATCGCACTAAGCACGGGTCAGTTTTTCGGGGAGGGGGAGAGATCATGTCCAGAAAACAAAAAGGGGGAAGGGCGCGAGGTCCAGTGACAGCGACTAGCGGGGGCGCTAAGTGTTACTTGCCGCGTGACAAGATGGTCAATGCATTTCATCTCTGCAGTGAAAAGGGAAAAGTTACTTTCTAGACACCAGACACTCACGGTCATTAAACCGTGGCTCTAGCGTCTTAAGTGTCTTAAGATTGGCAAATTTAGCATGATCATTAAAAACACAAAGAAAGAAATAGCCAATGGCTAGTTGTCAAGTGTTTTTTTTTTGTTAGTCATAACAGACAAACACTGACATAAGTAATAGTTTTAAAGATGTGTTTCTGAGACATAGCGAGAAATACATGTTGGCGAATTAATCGATCCTAAAACGAACGGGACTGCTATTGTACACTATGGACCATGCTGCTGCGTTTTTTTGTGTGGGTTTTTTTGGAAACGAAAAGATAGCATCTTAATTTACTCATGGTAAATGATTATTATGAACAGAAAAAAAAAAGATAAATGACAAAGAGAATGCGGCCCAACTTACATAAATTGTTCATTAAAACTTTTTGTTACAAGTCACTGAGGGAATGTTACAGAATGTTACTCAGTGTACTGAAACCTTATTGTACTGAAACAGTGATCAGACATTATATTCATTTTTAAGCTTTTAAATAATATTAAAGGCTTCTATGTATATGTGCCTACTGTCTGCCTACATAGAGATCTAACAATAGTTATATTAAAAAAAATATATAGCTCCTCTAGCTCTCTCATAAGAGAGAAACAGAGATAAAAGCGAGAGAGAGAGGCAGAGAGACAGGGATCTACACATAGATCAATGAAAATAACATACATTGATAAACAATAAAACCCCACATATTGATCACATAAGAATGCCTTCGTTCTAAAATGTTTTCAATTTATCCCTAAATGACACCACTCCTAAATTAAACTTCCAATAAAACATAAAACTGTTGCGAGTGATAGGCCCGTGAGTTGAGGCTGACATAAAAAGATGGCGGGGACAACAAGGTGGAAGATCGACTTCATTTCATCTGATGGCTCACATAATTGCCGGCGTATATTGTTTTCACTGGACAGTGGCCTTGCTTTCGCACGCACATGTGTTGTGTCCATAACATTTCGGCTAAGAGGTCCGGTGGGGACAGCAGGGAGAGGGAGCACTGTCCGAGTCAACAGCCACGTCTATAATTGGATAGTTCTTCAGTTAAAACCCAATTTCGGCCACGAGAGCACAATGATGGACTCTGTATCAACTTTTTGACTCCAGCGTCCCTCCATAAACAAAAAAAAACAAAAAAAAAACAGGACCGGTCATCCTTCCCAATCTGACTCGGATAGCTGTCCAGATATTAATAAACCAGAGTGGACATAAGGTTATTAAATTGCCAGTGTGTGTGTGTGTGTGTGTGTGAAGGGAAGGGAGAGGGTTGACCTTTCACTCCCCCACCACCACCCTCTGTTGGCATCCCCCTCACGCGTGCGAAGAAATACAATGTAGTACTAGGCAACGAAATACTAAATCTAGGGATAGTTGTTAGGAGAGAGAGAGAGAACAGCGAGAGAGAGAGTGAGACAGGCACGGAGAGAGAGAGAGAGGGTGTGAGACAGACAGAGAGAAAGAGAGGGTATTTCTTACAAGGCATCACCGATGTCAATAAGACCAGTTTTCTTCTAGGTATCTCTACAGATCTAATAATGTGATGTACGCGATAAGACCCGCCCCCCACCTCCCTGTGATAGCACTAACGCGAATGACTTACATGAAAACAAAGGGGGGGGGGGAAGCTTATTTTATTTGATTTCATCCATTGTCTAAAACTACTTTCGACAGACACTTGAACACGTCAGAGTTGTATATATGAGGCAGACTTCATTCTCTCTATTCTAATGATCACTTAAATCAGATAAATATATTTTGGTAATAATACAAAATGACCATTAGCGGTCAGTAAGGTCACTAACGAGTGGGGGTAATCTAGCACCTTTGTCCACAAACATATTACGGTGGGTCACGATAACATGATTTATATTTGTTTTCTAATAATATAATCAATTCTTTGTGTGTATGTGTTTTGCTTGTTGGTGTGAGAACACTAAGAGGTAGGAGGGTATACACAAATACAATCCAGACACACACACACACAATCAAACATTAAAGGAAAATGACAAGATAATCCCTCGCTAGAATTGAAATAAAACTGTACAATTTTTCACTCCCTTTGTTAGTTTTTTTTTCCCCCATCTAGTTTCTTGAACCTCTTTTTTAAAACTCTGACATGATGCCGCCATTTCAAACACACACACACACAACACAGCAACCCAGATCTCGTGCACGCGGTTCTATTGTTAAAGACCATGTCATCCCCCCCCCCACACCACCCGCATGTGGTAAGTTTATGTTAATTTGAATACCAATACAGTAAGGCGGGGGGACCAGGAACTGTCGCCCACCCCTCAGTCTCTGATCGGTGAACGTCACCGGGTGACTTCTTACTTGGGAGTTCTACCGTAGTCCCCCCCCCCCTCAATCGACCATGCCTTTGTTCTGTCTTTCTTAGTAGACAACACTAGACATAACAATAGAAAAGTCGGTCCAGTAAGGAGGCATACTGCAAACAAACACAATACAATCACACGAGAGATACACATGAAGGGAGAACAAAATAAGGGGGGGGGGGCGCCAGTTTCCTCTTATATTATCCTCTTTGCAGATGGTTTCTCCTCCACCCCCCCCCCAAACACATTTAAACATTTCTTTGTGTTTCCTGTACAAGTTCTAGATATAAGTAAATCCAACTGATTTGTCCGGAGTTGTCACGCATATTCAATTCCAAACAAAACAGTCCACTATTTCTTTCATCACGTTATAGGCATGTGGCTAAGGACTTTTTCGTCGTTTTAGACTTGCACTCATTTGACCAACACTCTACAGACAGATTGAGCAAGAAAACACCAGGCGTCTGAGAATATGTGGCTCTGGGTTTTTTGTTTGACGTAATGCTAGGTTGACAAGAAGTCATCATTCCGTAACTTCCGGTAGTTGTTTGTTTGGGGGTGACAACTGTTACGGTGTCTGTCGGGATGTCTGCTGTCAAGGAAACTTTCAAAGTTCAATAGTTAACGCCATAATTTTGTAAAACTCGTATTGACCTAAGCCCACTATATCGCATTGTAACAGGCCTTTCTTTCGCAATTACCTAAGCTCATTGTAGATTTGATAATCCTCCATAACTACGCAAATGTTGGCACGGCACAAGCGACGTCCAAGTTTAGAATTATCTGTCGATTCCAGCTCATCAATTCTCTAGAAAATTTTAGCTCTAATTCTGGACCCTTTTCACACCCAATACCATCATCATCTCTCTTGCCTCGGACTTGATGACATTTCAAGGAGTCAACGCGCCTGGCACTCCTCCCACCATAACAAATGCAAAACAGCTTATAACAGTGCACGCAGTACATGTCAAGACCAACATTGTTCATCTATTGGTCAACGAATTGTTGACATGGACCAACAGCACATTCACTGCACTCCCTGGGAAGAAACTCTCTTCGCGTAACCTCAATGAAGGCAACCCAAGGGAAGTAACCGAGCGAGGGGAAACAATTGACAAGAATGAAAACACACATCCTTGGACACGTGACCAACGGACAGTAGACATTGTCAACTTGCCAATGTTGCGACATGCGCACATATTGTCCTGTACCAACGTCATTATTCACTGACATGTACGCATGAAGATCAGAAAGACAATTCAAAGACGTCAGTATGCAAATTGGATCACGTGTCCGTAGCCATCAGTTTTTCTATCATCAGTTGTAGCCATGGAGCTAGTACAAAACTCGAGTACTTTTCAACAAATCATTGTCATTCTGAACTTTTACATGCCATTATCAAATAATGACGGTACCATCATGGTACAAGCCAGGGAGAACATGGCGACGCAGTATACTAGAGGAAGCCGAGTGGACTGGGAAGAGCTGGGAAGCCATAAAAAAAAACTAGCAAGAGACCGTGGAAAGTGGAGTGTTTTTGTTGAGGCCTTATGTTCCACTAGGAACCCAAAGGAATGATGATGTGTCAAATAATGATGGTACCATCAAAATACATGCCAGTATCAAATAATGATAGTACCATCAATGTACATGCCAGTATCAAATAATGATGGTACCATCAATGTACATGAAAATATCGAATAATGTTGGTACCATGAATGCACATGTCAGTATCACCTCCATAAACTCACCATCGTAGCGACCTAATAGTATGGTATAGATAAACTTACCAAATACTATATGACTCATTTTGTACAAATAGCTTTCATTAAGATAACTCGTTCATTCACTCAAGGTAAACAACTCCTCAAATATTTCCTTTCTCCTGGGGTATAAAGGAATCTCGTGAGTTTTAAGTTCAAACATATTATTTCTAGCACATCTGTAAAATCTCAGCTTTTCATTTCACATTACAACCCTTCCTAACATTATGGGCTAGAACTGGACAAAGGTCAGTGGGACGTGTTTGTGTGTGTGAGTGATAGGGAAAGACAGCTGGAGTTTTAGGTGACCAGCTTTCCCCCCCCCCCCCCCCCCAAGGACTGGTCCCATTTCCTGCTGGCAAATATCTTCTGACATGCAAAGTCCACATTAACTTTGTTAGTGTGTCACATTTATACAAGACCCTTACATCAGACATGTCGGCTGGTCAGCGATGGTCACTGAAAGTAGGACGGCCAGCCTTGTAGCTTGGAGATGAGAACTCTGGGATATGGAAATACATTGCTTTTGTGAATAAGCAAAGCTTATATAAATGAAGTGTCCCTGGACACACATCGAATATAGCAACTCTGACTAGGACACAACGGTAATATCGAGTCACTACAATCAAGAATCGACGAGCCAGTAGTAAGAGACGTCTGGTATGGACAACCCTTGAAGTCACCAATACAAAGTTTTCCCTTTCCAAACAAACATCTGGATGTCAATTGTGCCCTACTTGGTGTACTTTCCATACCCAGAAGAATGTTTTTACCCGGAGACATGAACCATTGGGTAAGTGGCTTAGCTTGGTCCATGTCGAGGACATTGGTCAATCTTTCAATCTTCTACACAGTAACTTCAGGTCACAGAATAACGTGGAGATCCGAGAAGGAAAATTAAAGAACGTACATTAAAAAAACAATGTGGACTGGGTGGTCCATACAATGGGTCATTCAGATTGTGAAAGAAAATTAGGGGGAGTGGGGGGGGGGGGTGTAATGCTATCATGTGTAAAAAAAAAAAAAAAAAGTAGCGTGAGTTTAAAAAAGGGAATGAAAAGGGACAGAGGGAAATCAATGATGGCTTCTTCGCGGGCCTGGCAAGTTAGTGGTACCGCTGGACAGTTGTCCGTGCGGATCCGTTCTGTGATGAGAGTCCAAGAGATAACCGCACGTAATGGACAAAGCCATGGGGTCATTTTTTAACATTAAGCCTCGGCTGTCAAGGTCGTGCCAGCCCCGTCGCGAGATCTCCAACACGCCACGGCGAGGGCTGGAGGGTGGATGGGGGGGGGGCTGCGAGGCGACGCTCAGGCTTTTGATGGTACTAATACACTGGAGCCCCAGCACGTGTCACTGACTCTTTGTGGTACGGAATAGTCAATAGGACTAATACATAGAGAGTGGCGGGGTGGGTGGGAGTGGGGCGCCGAGACTTATTAGCTGTATAACCAAACGTCATCCCAAGAGCGACCTACAAAATATAAGAAAGAAGTCATAAACCGGAAAAAAAGAGAGAGAAAGAGAGAGAAGAAGAAGAAAGAGAGAGAGAAGAAGAGAGAGAAAAAGAAAGAGAGAACGAGACAGAGAGGGGGGGGGGGGTTAAAGCAATGATTAGAGACGGGGGGGGGGGGGTAATAAATCAATTATGCTAAAAGAGTTGAAGAAGAAATTAGGTATCAATGTTCAAAAAGTCACTGCATCAAATTGTGGCTAATAATCAAATAAAATAAAATCTCATAATAAGTGGAACTTAGCGGCTCCTCGGGGAATGCAATACCAAGAGTGGAAAACAAAAAAAAAAAGAAAGATTCTTAAACTCCAAGACCAAACTTAGGGCTAACAGAAGGAGTGCCATAGTACTGTGACGTTCAGGACATATACTGACCCTGCAAAGTACCGGGAACGTGGTCAGAAAAAGACAACAAAGCTGCTCCAACCACATGAAGGAGTCAACCGTCTCTTGAGACACAAATACGGATGAATTATAACAGGGAGAGTGGAGAACCTTGGTTGTGCCTATTCTAACAGCGCTCCAAGGAGCGTATCAATGATCTGTGTTATGAATGATAGATTAAATCATGATCAGCTCCTTGTGAACGGGAGCTCGAGAGGCCATGGACCCTGCGGCTAAACATTTACTTCTAGAGAAACACAAAGTTAACAAACACATTGGAGATTATATTGATTACACCACTTGGACACCCTCCACTGCTTGACCGGTCCAATCAACTGGCCTACAGTTACATCATCAAGTCTTTCCCCGGCTTGCGGCTGTGACAGCCTGCCTCCCTAACACTAATCTTAAGTAACCTACAAAACATTTCTTAGTATAGTCACATGAACCAAATAATGTACTCCACTGGTTGACCCTAACACATTTCAATACTTAGGTTCAAGACACTACAAACTTACAAATACATCCACAGAGAAAGAAACCTAAATGTCCTTTAAGAACAAAACCGTAGCCAAATAGATATAGTTATAATTCATCTAACAAACAAAATGAAATAATTTAACACAAGCATAGTAAATACAATTAAAAAAACAACAACAACAACAAAAAAACAACAACTAGAAATGTAAATAAGCCAGACTGATCTATTTCACAATAAAAAAGAATGAAAGAGTGAAGAGTCAGTATCTAGTTGTGTTAATTCCACCAGGCCTTCATGTATCCAAGACAATAAGCAAAAAAGACCCAAGTATTATCATGTAATAGTGAATTGTTGAAGAATATCAATACATGTATGCTATGAGTTGACTAGATATCAATACATGTATGCTATGAGTTGACTAGATATCAATACATGTATGCTATGAGTTGACTAGATATCAATACATGTATGCTATGAGTTGACTAGATATCAATACATGTATGCTATGAGTTGACTAGATATCCATACATGTATGCTATGAGTTGACTAGATATCAATACATGTATGCTATGAGTTGACTAGATATCAATACATGTATGCTATGAGTTGACTAGATATCAATACATGTATGCTATGAGTTGACTAGATATCCATACATGTATGCTATGAGTTGACTAGATATCAATACATGTATGCTATGAGTTGACTAGATATCCATACATGTATGCTATGAGTTGACTAGATATCCATACATGTATGCTATGAGTTGACTAGATATCCATACATGTATGCTATGAGTTGACTAGATATCAATACATGTATGCTATGAGTTGACTAGATATCAATACATGTATGCTATGAGTTGACTAGATATCAATACATGTATGCTATGAGTTGACTAGATATCAATACATGTATGCTATGAGTTGACTAGATATCAATACATGTATGCTATGAGTTGACTAGATATCAATACATGTATGCTATGAGTTGACTAGATATCAATACATGTATGCTATGAGTTGACTAGATATCAATACATGTATGCTATGAGTTGACTAGATATCAATACATGTATGCTATAAGTTAACTAGATATCAACCAGTTCATAAATAATAAACAAAGCTGACTTAACAATGAAAAGTGTAGGAATTTTTTTTTAATTTCCTAATAGCAACGATTCAATTAAAAATGTTACTACCCACTCATTCGTATAAGTTCTAATTATATTAATTATAATTAAAGCAGCATAAAAATATTTTGTTTAAGATTTGTTATGTATACATCAAATCAATGGAACTTTCTAAAAGAAAAGAAATCAGAGTGATAAGGTTCAAATGGTAAGAGAATGGTATCAATGGAGAGACAATGGCAGAGAAAAAACAAACTGTTAAAAGGCAGAATAATCGAAGAGCAAAGGCCAGAACACTAATCAAGTATTCCCTTGGCATGAATGACCATAGGGCTTGAGATGATCAATAGAGAGATATCCCACCCCACCCCTTAAAAAAGAGCAAAAGAGATGGTCACTTCTTTTCAAGTGTCAAAAAAAAGACACACAAGGGACTGGGTGTTGCTGGGTGTGTGGCTCAGCTTCTGGTCACGGAAGAAATCTGTACCGAGAGGAGGAGTATCTGACATTTTGAGCTGACCTGTCCATTGCATAATAATTCATCTACCTTCAGAATATTACACCCATAACTTGAAAATGTGTTTTTTTAAGTGAATAGTGATAGTTTAAGCCCAAAGTGTATCATTAGAAATGAGCATTACATTTTAAGAGACTATCATAGATTAAAAACAAATGGATAAATACAATTATGTAAGAGTAAGAATCATAAATGTGCTTCACCCTATATCTACTATCCTCCGCCATTTTGGTATTTCCTTTGACCGGATTCAAGACCCTAATTATGTCAATGGTTCTTTCGCTTACCAAGAACAATAAACTAAATCTAGCCATACTTTAAAAACAATGATAGCCATACTTTCAAAAAAAAAAAAGAATTTGGTTAGGAAATAACAACGGAATTTGTACCATCCTTTACAAGTGTAAAGATATAAGACAGCCAATAGTTGCTGAGTGATAATTATTTTGGCACGAGATTAATCATTTGTATTCACTCGCAAGAAATAAGAGATTCTACACTTTTAAGTGGGTCAAAAAGTCAAATTAAAGCGTTCAACTTAGGCACCAGATTTTTTTTTTAAATTGATATTTAATGATGTCAGTAATCTACAAAAGGTTTTCCATTAACTTCTAGCTTATAAATATCAGTAATCAATAAACAATACCAAAACAAAGGAAGCTCAACTGATACAATCCTACAAATATATCTCCCCCCCCCTCTTTTTTTTTAAAATTGTTTATAAGTTATTAAACAAAAATGAGTGTCATATAAAAATAAAAACTAAACAGACTTTGAAACATCAAAGTAAAATATATTTCCCAAAGTAAATATTTGTGAAGTAAACAGCTTGTGTGTAAGTCAGTATTCCAATCAACTGGTTCACACACACACACACACACAGTTTAACATTTGTATGTCTTATGACAGAATGACATTCAAACTTGCTCCATAATGTCAGCTTCTGGAATATTGTCTGTGTGTGTGTGTGTGTTGGGGGTGGGGAGGGGTAGGGTGGTAAAACAAACATTGAAATGTTCAAGAATTAGTTTCTTTCAAGTGATACATTTTCTTTACCAATGTTTAAATTGAGTGTTGGACAGTTTATGTCATTGTTTCTCTTACTCAATTATTGTAGGGTAATTTGAAGTTTACATATTTATATTCATTTATTTATGTGTGTGTGTTCATTTTTGGTCATTTTTGTTACCTTTTTTTAAAACTAGATCTAATTTTCATTAATGATTTAATAACTATTAACAGCCTGTAGCTTTATTTTACCATTTTAAGGTATCCAAGTCTTTATTTATTTAATGAAAATTTAAATTATTTTCTTATCTGTTAAATTAAAAAAAGAAAAAATGAACAGTACAAAAGAAAAAAATGTCAAAGTGGACCTTTAGTCTATAATAGGCCATATAATGTAGACTGCTGTGAAATATTTCTATAAGAATAGTTCAAGCATGGTTGGTTTGAGAATGAAAGTAATTGGTCTGGAAAGATTTCTAGTTACTGAGAATTTGAATATAGATTTTATATTTTATAAATTAAAATGTTTTTTTAATTATTATTTATTGTTCATAAGACTATGCCTATATAGATCTAAATCTACATATAAACATCACCTGCCTTATTCTAAAGATGATCAATGTGAATACTAATAATCTATAGACTCTAGATCTAAATGTTTATCTTGATATAACCATTTAGAACTGGTTCTAGATTTAGATAGTATATAGACATTAAATCTAGTACATTTAGATATCTAGATATTCATATTGTAATTAGTATAGTGATGAAATGTCTCCTTTTTATAAAGAACAAATAAGTTTGGAATAAATGTAGTTTAGGTTTTTTTTTCTTCTAGACTTTAATGCTTTAAAAATGTTATGTTTTATTATTGTTAGTTATAGATCTAGATCTTATCTAAAATGTAGGCCTTTTTGTGTAACCCTAATCTACTGTCACTTTTTTTTGTGTGTCTTGTGTTATGGGTAAATGAAAACAATACAAAAGTATTGGCCTGAAGAACAAATAGTTGCCACATCTGTGAGAAACTGCTACTGACGTATACTGCGCCCAACCAAAGAAGGAAGCGGGCTTGTCCCTTCCCTCCACCCCAATATATCCCTTCCCCCCCCCCCCCCCCCCCCCGGTTAGCGTGATGATGAAGTTACGATCGCTACGCTCGTAATGTAGGCTTTATGGTAGCATGGCCAAACCTTCTGCCAAAACTTTCTTTTATGTGTTTTTATTTTAATTTAGATGTTAAACGGTGGAATTAATTTAGATTTAGATAATAAACAAAAGCCTGTGTGTTGTCTACAAAATGTAGTATATTTTACGTATTCTCTACGCTCTATGTCTATAGATCTAGACATCTATATACTAGATCTATATAGAATAGATAACATCAAGAATCTAGATCTAGGTCTATATAGTCTAGAAATCTAGATCTAGTCTTAAATCTAGATCTATATATTATATATTTATTTAAAAGGGTTTAGATAAAGATTCTAGAAGTCTAGATCTATATTTAGATGCTAGATCATAGATCTAGAATAAATAATAGAATAGGTCTAAGACTCCAGTTCTCTAGATGAGACTACTTACTTTAACTTTCGATAGAGATCGATACTATAGATCTAGATCTAGAGAGTCGAGTCTATATCAGATCTAGATCTAGAATTATTATATCAGTAGATGTCTAGATCTAAATTGACTAAATGGTAGACTACATCCATCATCTAGACTCTTACTCAACTAGACTATAGTCTAGTCTATATAGAGTTAATAGAGTCTAGATCTAGACTAGATCTGTATATCTAGATCTAATTCTAAGTATAATTAAAAATAATTTTAAATTAACTTAAAGTAAACAAATAATCTACTGATATAGAGTCTAGATCTAGATCTATATATATATCTATATAAGATAAGATCTACAACAATAGTCTGAATAGATTTTTTATTTTTTTTTATAGATGTAGAGTTGATGGTCGAAAAAAGGTGATTGACACACCGGACATGGTACGTTTTGCATTGAGTTGATAGTCTATCAACAAAAACTTAATAAAATAATTTTAATAAATGGAAAAGAAAAGAAAGAAGATCTAGACTTGGGTCTAGATAAATTATACTAAAAAATAGTCTACTAGTCTAGACTTCTACTCACATGAATCCAGCGTTTTTCGCTGTTGAGGTCTGCCTTGTTTACGGCGTGACATTTCTCATACTTCATCAAAACATTGGTCGCCGTTTGGCCTTCATAGGGACAAAGAATAAAAATAACAACAAATATGGCGGCAGTCCATTCGGTAGTCCACAGTTATGAATGTTTTACGAAAGTAAACGTTAAATTCCTTCGAAATATAATAATTCCACTTATATTGTCGTCCTCACAAGACCCTCGTTAGCCGCGGGTCATTTCGGGTCATCTCACGCTGCCCAAGCGGTTAAGGTGACCAGTACACGCGTTAGCCAGATAATAGGCCGTGGGGAAACGATTGGGCTGATTGGATCAATAGGATAAATGGGGGTGTTAAATCAACTGACCTCTTTCCCGTCACAATAAAACGCAGTGCCCTCTGTAAACACAATCAAAACACAACACACGATACCGTTCTCCTCGCTACACTAAGAGATACTGTTCTTAGCGGCTCGATTTCGACCACTGGTAGCGTGCGGTCTTGTGTGCTCTCAGTCCGGGTCGAGGAGCGTTGGTCTGTGTGGCCGGCGGGTTGCCAAGCGTGGCTAACTGCCTCACACAGATCAGGTGTTTTTTTTTCCCGTTACGCGAAAAGCTGTTAAAAAAACAACGTTATGGCCTAACGTGTTGTAAGATTGCCTGCCGGTGTGTTGTTAGTCGCCACGCCTCTCATAGGCTGGCGGTCAATCAAGTCAGTGGCCCGCACTTTGTGCTGCAATCTAATGACCTCGCCGGCCGGAGCAACCTACTTTTACGGAGGGGTGTATAGGCCCGTTACTTTTATGGTCGGTTTTCTTCTTTTCTTATTGCGTGAGAGCTATGCTGTAATAGATAACCACACGTGTTTTTCAGGTGATGAGCTGCGACCAGAGGCTCTCAAGGGCAACAGTTCCAGAATAAACACACCGAAGTGTGAACAAAATAAAAACAGTTACTAATCCCAACTTTTAGATAATGGGTAGAGCTCTTTGTTTTATAAAGTTTATAAGTCTAAAACTTTTAAAACGTTTTTTTAAACTTTTTAACACGGTCCGAAACAAACAATAGTATTTAAACGGACTACTTTATGGAAGTATAGATTTAGCTTGATAATATTTTAGATCTAGATCTTATTTAATAACTTGACAAACTTAGGTAAATATGTTAGCCACGAATAATTAAACACTACTAAATCACAACACATCACTTTGTAATAACAAACAATCTCACGTAGACCTAATAATAGGTCACCGTTTGGTCAGTAAAACAGATTAAAAAAACAATAATATATATGCAAGTAAATCCAGAGTGTCCTATGGTGTCATTCGTAGAATGACAAAACAATGATATAAATTTTGAAGCCCGAGTGACAACCTGGCCAAGTAGCGCTTCTGACCATCTAATTCTTTATTGTGATTGACGTTTTTGATTGCCATGTCAATTGATGGTGCGTCTAGTGGAGGGGGGGGTGGAGGTGGTAGGGCGTCCTTGTATTTTTTTGGTTTTTGTTTATTTTTATTTAGTTTTCATAAAGTTTGTGTCGACTCGGACCGTTGACCTAGCGAGATCAGCCTATCAATCAATGAAGCGAGCTAACTAGGGCAGTGGTGGCGGGTCAGCTGGGGTAAGCAACGCGACGCGCTAATGGCTGAAACGAACCAGCAAGGGGGTGGAGTTTGCGCGAGCCGCATTGGCCAGCGTGGTTTTGGCTGGGAGATCGCCGCGAGGCCTCGTATGGGGATGAACACGGGTGTTGTTAGAAAGCAGGTGGGGGCGGCGGGGAGGTGAGAGGGTGGGGTGGGGGAATGAGAAGTTAAGTTCTTAGGAAAAGAAAGGTTGTATTTTTTTTAAGGGGAGAGAAAAAATCTCAGCGACAATGGCGCGTAAGGTAATTCGACAAATGCATAAGTAACTAAATCTCCTCTGTGTGTAAAGGGAAATAACCTTTTTTTTTAAAACCAAACTTTTAATATAAATCGTTTTACAGTAGAAACGATGTAGTACAGTATATATTATATATAAATTGTTATATTGTAAATCGACCCTTTTTCTGTTATATATATATATATATATATATATATATATATATATATATATATATATATATATATATTTAGAGAGAGAGAGAGAGAGAGAGAGAGAGAGAGAGAGAGAGAGAGAGATTTTGTTTTATCACTTAGCGGATCGAACTCTTGGTCTGGGTCTATAATATGTGAAATACTTCGAAGATTCTCTCTTGCGGAACGAGGACTCTCCATTGATTTCTCAGTGTGCTTCATCGGAAGAACGTATGAAGATAGCTCTCTTGTCTCTAAGGCTAATTTTGAAAGCGAAAGGTCACGCATATTATCAAACCCAAAATAAATATACCCAGTTCCGTTTTTTTTTTAAACTTTAGGATTTCTTCTTCTTCACTTACTTGGCCATTTAGGGGGGAAAAAAGTATTTTTCACCTTTGGTCATACACGTCGGACATGCGCAGTGCTGTTACCTATAAGCAACACAGACTATAGCTTAGGGCCCCCCCCCCCCCCAAAAAAAAAAAAAAAACAACTGAAAGGTTCTAGATTGGCCTATATGAAAACATTAAGAAACTGGAACAGACAAAAACTAGAGCAGTGATATTCATAACTAATGAATATTCACATTTGACTAGAGTAACACCTTCAGTAAAATCACTAAATTTAGAAAGCCTTCAGGACAGAAGACTCAAAAGTAAAGTAGCAATCATACATAAAACACTGAACCATAATTTTCAAATACAAAAACAAAATTTAATAAAATATTCTGAAAGACACAAAGATGAAGGCACATTCCTCATCCCATATGCTAGGACAAATTTGTACAAATACTCCTTCTTCCCTAGTGCTATTAGAGCATGGAATGGGTTGCCTGAGCTAGCCAGGAAAACCAGCGACTTGGCAGAATTGAAGTCATTGGTTAACATGCATGACTAAATGCATGACGCGTATGACGTAATCATCTTCTTTTTTTGAAGTAACGTCTGTATTATATAAGATAAGATAAGATATTCCTAATCCTTATTAAGAAAGAGCAAATGAAAATTTGCCTGATGTTTTAAACTTGGGCGAAGACATGTTGGGGGGGGGGGTTAATAAGGGATCCAATATCTAAAAAAAACAACTTAGGTAGGGCTTTATCTAGACCAAATCCAGTCCTGGACATGCAGATTCAGATCTAGTCCTATACAGTCTGCTGAGCCTGCAACTAAAACAGAATAGTCCAAGGGAATTCTTGTTATCCACGTATCAAACTTGATTTTTTCTCGACTTGTTTGTTTTGTCCCGTTTTGTTTTCTCTGCAAAACAATTTTTAATCAGCCCACAGCTTTCTGGTGATTCCAGGGCGCTCTCTTAGATTGGCCATCATAAACAAAGGTGCGTCTAAGGAACACAGGTGAGCTGTCTGGGGCACAAGCTTGAAGCCTTAATTATCTCTGCTGAAGTTAAACAACACACACACGCACATACAAAAGGGGTCTAATAGAAATCAGAGGCGGCGACAGAGAAACATAGTGTCGGAAGATGACTTTACAAAAAAAGGGAGGGAAGGCAGTGGCGTAGATAGGAATTTGCCATCATTTGGGGGCTTGACATGTTTGGGGGCCCCTGCATTTTGCGTAAATATTTAATGTAAAAAAATAAGTTGGGGTGATTTTCAAAGTCTCCCCTTCCTCTCCCACCCCTAGCTAGGTCACTGGAGGGAGGTACTTCAATGTTGGTGAGAGGAAAACCATGAGAGTGATATAAATAACTGGGAATTGAAATAAAAATGAGAATTGTGTCCTGATAGTGCTGAAAAATAAGGTAGAGGTGGAAACTTACATTGGTTTTCTTTGAAACCATGTGATAAAAGTGTCTCGAGCTCAAATCCCGACGAAGACAGTGACTTTATCATTTCGGAATTTTTAAGGGACGCTTTTCTAATTGGTACCTTACACACGTGGGAGAGGTTAAGGCGGTTGTTGACCTGGTCATAGAAACAGATGAGCTACCCCTGAGGACTATCCACCTACCTATGTACTTATGTCGCCTCCCACTACACTAAGTTCGTTGAACTAGAAAATATCAGATGGAAAATATAAAAACTAAAATTTGGGCGGGAGACTCCGGCAACCCTTTTCAACTTTGCGTTATGGGGGGGGGGGGAATTATACTATGCATGTATGCATGTAAGTAGATGTATATTTTTTAAAAAATTCAAAAAGTTCCCCTTTCAGACCTTGTCTATAGGGCATCTGATTCTGTGGCCTACGGTTAACGAGGGTGTCATGTGTCCAGCACATCGACCAACCGCCTTTACTTTTCGTAACTAATGTCAGGTACCCATTAGAGCTGGGTGGACTCAGAGGCGCCCGAAATTAAAAATCCCAGTCTTCACCAGGATTCGAACCCCCGGAACCCGGTTCGGTAGCCAAGCGCCTTACCGCTCAGCCACCGCGCCTCCAGATATATATTTGCAAGAGATGTATTGTTGAAAATTCTCCTACACAAATATTTACTTTATCCTTATGCTTGTATGAAGAGTCGTCGCGGAGAAATGCAGCAGACAAACTGTAGCTAGGTGTGAGGCCGATGAAGTGTGATGCTCCTAGAGTTTCTTTGGCTCAAGAAAAAAAAATCTAGCCACATATCTGGGTGGTATAGGCTCTCGCGGCTGGTGGCTGGTCGAAATGGCTAAATCGTATCATTCCGAGTTGGGCCATGCATTGATTTTATGATTTGGTGATACAACAGTTTTTCTGGATTTCATTGTTTTTGTGAGACCGTGTAAACATAACATTTCACTTGCATTTTTCTTTTTCTATTTGTTTTGTTTTATTCCTTGAGATTTTGTTTGGAAGTCCATGCCTCACGTCTCACTGTATTTAGCATATCAGGATTGGACTAGATCTTAAAATACACATCTCCAGACTTCTCACTATATTCAGTATGTCAGAGTTGAACATTACTCAACAATAAGGTAGTTTATTTTACGGACTTTGGATGTTCCTTAAGCCAAAACCTCCCGCAGGATGACGGGAATGGCAGAGGGCAGGGTTTGAACCCGAGATCACCGGGACGGGACGACAGTCCAGATCGCATTTAGTCCAAAATATTAGGTTGCATTGACACGCCCTAAAAACAATGCGATCGTTCTGTGCATTCGTGTTTTCAAAGTATATTTACAACGCTTCTGTCAACTCACTCCATCTGTCTGTCTGTCCGTCTGTCTGACTGTCTGGTACAAAGTTTGTTGGCCTTTACGTTATTTTTCACACTTCCTATTTTAGGATGAAGTTGAAACTTTGCACAATGAGTTATTGTCCTGGTCCTGGGATGGCTGCCTGGTCGTGCGGTTTGCGCGCTGGACTGTCGTTCAGATTTATCGATGGTCCCGGGTTCAAACCCTGCCCGCTCTCATCCCCCGTCGTCCTGCGTCAGGTTTAGACTAGAAAGTAATTATCTTCAACTCTGAAGGAACATCCGAAACATGTGAAACATTTTACAACAAACAAAACAAACATTGTCCTTAACAGAACATGAATCGATAAAAAAAATAATGACTAATTAACCAATTAATTAATTAGTTGATTTTGTTTGATTCGGGAAAAGGGAAATAAATCGTGCAGTATTGAGATACAACGCAGTAAATGTGCAAATGTTTTTTTTTTTTTAAACGGTGTTTTTTAAATTGGTTTTAGAAACAGTTTTAGTGTATTTGTTGTTTTGTTGTTTTTTCCCCTTGCCCAGCCATTTACAAAGTTTCCAGCCCAAATGGTTCGTCATTATCGTTCAAAAACAAACAACAACAGCAAAGCATTGCAAACATTGATCTGTTAGAATCTTTAAACTAGATCTACCCAGATCTGTTAGAATCTTTAAACTAGATCTATCCAGATCTGTTAGAGTCTTTAAACTAGATCTACCCAGATCTGTTAGAATCTTTAAACTAGATCTACCCAGATCTGTTAGAATCTTTAAACTAGATCTACCCAGATCTGTTAGAATCTT
>JAZGLO010002336.1:0-23322 GCA_036873155.1 Biomphalaria sudanica | reverse complement strand
TCACTTCAATGACCAATATGGAGGTTCACAAGGCATGTGTTTTGAGCGTGCTACAGTACGGCAAGAGCCGAAACTAAATTCATTTCACTTATGCTGTCTCCGGAGGATCCTGAAAATGGCAAGAGAGAGTGTGTAACACTGAGATACTCACTCAAGCGGGTTTCCCATCATCTTTACAACACGCTGATAATGTTTGGTGATGTCATGGACGATGATTGTATACCGAAAGTCATACTTTATTGACAACTCTCGACAGGCAAAAAAAAAATCTGGCCGTCCCGCCTTTGTTATTTGGATGTACTCAAAGCAGTGGAGATCGATGTTGACTACTGAGAAGACTTAGCACTTTATGAAGGCATGGTGACAAAGAAAGCTAAGAACATCAATCTTGACTACTGGGAAGACTTAGCACTTTGTGAAGGCATGGTGACAAAGAAAGCTAAGAACATCAATCTTGACTACTGGGAAGACTTAGCACTTTGTGAAGGCATGGTGACAAAGAAAGCTAAGAACATCAATCTTGACTACTGGGAAGACTTAGCACTTTGTGAAGGCATGGTGACAAAGAAAGCTAAGAACATCAATCTTGACTACTGGGAAGACTTAGCACTTTGTGAAGGCATGGTGACAAAGAAAGCTAAGAACATCAATCTTGACTACTGGGAAGACTTAGCACTTTGTGAAGGCATGGTGACAAAGAAAGCTATGGACATCAATCTTGACTACTGGGAAGACTTAGCACTTTGTGAAAACATGTTGACAAAGAAAGCTATGGACATCAATCTTGACTACTGGGAAGACTTAGCACTTTGTAAAGACATGTTGACAAAGAAAGCTATGGACATCAATCTTGACTACTGGGAAGACTTAGCACTTTGTGAAGGCATGGTGACAAAGAAAGCTATGGACATAAATCTTGACTACTGGGAAGACTTAGCACTTTGTGAAGACATGTTGACAAAGAAAGCTATGGACATCGATGTTGACTACTGGGAAGACATAGCACTTTTTTCTTTCTTCAAAATGATTAAAAATATCCCTGGAGCTAATTTAGGCTATAGCCTATGTTGCCTATAGGTAAATCTAGCACTGCCTAGCTTAAATTTAGTATCCATGGGCGTAGCTGGGAGGTGGGTTGAGCTCACACCCCCTCCGAAATTAAATCCGCCGCTTATTGTAGGTAATATTTTAATGTTAAACCATCAATTGTACCAGCGCAGCCAAAGGGAGGGAGTGAGTTTAAAATCCCCTCTTCAATAAAACAAAATATAAAGCAACTGACAGTCACCAAAGTCCATGAGCGTCGCCAAGAGGGGGGGTTGAATTTCCCCCTTTTTTTTCCAGAGTATTTTTTTTTGGACGTTAAACCCCCAACCCCTCTTTAATCTAAAACTAAAGCAAACTACAGTTACCTAATTTTTACATGAGAGTAGCAAAGAAGGGTTTTGGGGTTAACCTAATTTCCATCGAAAGGAAAAGCAAAGCTACATATACAAAGTTTCATGAGTGTAGCCAGAAGCGGTTTTCTAGTTACCTTACCCTCGTCCACTAAAAAACTACAGTAAAACTATAGTTATCAATATATACCAGTTGCTGGGCTCCATTAATAAAATGCAGTGAATAGCAGATTTGGTTTTGGACTTCCAATTTTTTATTAGAAGAGTAACAGGATAATAACCCTCAGAATATGCATTTTTTTTTAGTACGACAAAAAACCCTCCCTGAAAAAAATCCTGGCTACGCCTAAGTCAGTATCCCTCCTCTTCTGTCAAAAACTAACCGCCGCTTGGTAGCCTAGAAATGAAATAGTACATAACTTCTTATATTCATACTAAAAATATTAAAACCTATCTTTTTGTCTGTAATACTTACTAAATATGGCTTACTAACAACTAATTTTTAAAATGTGTTGTTCCTTTCTTCCCCAGGCTTTGAAGGTAGATGCAATGCTAGTAAGTTTAGATTGCTTCACGAAAATATTTCACCATTTGCCATACAAAAAACAACACTTTGAAAACAATACATTACAAATGTATAGCTTATACTAAAAATATGGACATTTATAAAGAACTAGGAATTATTATTTTGTATATTTTCTTAACATTTTTACAAACAATTGTGTTTTTGCCAACTTAATGTGATAAATGAACAATGTAAGAGCACAATGTAAAACCCTTCGCCAAAGAAAATCATTTCTTCCAGAGGCTAGGAACATGAGGATCTGCGCTGAAGGTCATCCACCAACTAGAGCAGTGATGGGCAAACTTTTGGAAGAGCGCGCCAAAAATTATAAATAATTAATAAATTATTTTATTTAGAAAGTACAGAAATGTATTATAAGACTGAAAGATATCAAAATAGAACTAGAACGAATGATATATGAAGCTGTGAGTGATTCGATTCTAGGTTGTTTTTTTCTCTTAATTTGGATCAGCTTCGGACGTAGTCTCCCTTTCCTTTAGACCTTGCAATCTATAGGGCAGATGATGTTAAGGTCATCCGTTTCTTTGGCCAACGGTTCACGAGTAGGTGTCATGTGGCCAGCACAACGACCAACCGCCTTTACTTTCCCTAACTAATACCGATTAGAGTTGGGTGGACTCAGGGGCACCCTAATAATTCAAAATCCGAGTCTTCACCGAGATTCGAGTTCAGGACCCCAGGTTTGGAAGCCAAGCGCTTAACCACTCAGCCACCGCACCCAACGTAGTTATTATTCAAAGTTAACTGAAAAGTCCATCAGAGGCTTTTCTTTAAAGTTTAACAAAGTACTTCCGCATCCACTCATCTTAAGAAACACAATGTATAGTAATTTAACAATGTGAACACTTTCACCACTAGGTGAAATGTTTTTGAGGACTGGCTCGGCAGATGGGGCAAAGTGAACCTATCTTTCTTATCATGTGCAACGGATTCGTCATTTGTGAGCCCACTGAAGGTTATGGTTCTTTTCTCTGTTTGCCTATCTGATTCCTCCAATAAACATTTTGGCCATGATTGATGTGAGCAGGAATATATACACCTGTTGTTGGCATTAGTTTGATGTAACAAGAAACAAAATTTAAATGACAGGCCCTGGTGGTATTGAAAAGTACTAGACTCTCATCATTCATTTCTCATCTCTTTGTCTACATGTAGAACTAAGCATGGTTCCTACTGGCTATATTCAGGCTACAAGCAGGAATTCCTGCATTGGGTGGTAGTGAGCACAAAAGTTATGTTTTAAATGAACATTTTGCATGAATTTGGGTATGGCTGTGGTTGATGGCACTTTGTAGTTCATAGATTCTTCCTTACCTGAATTGCTGAACTAATGGCTGATTGGTGGACATCTTTCTAGTCCAAGTAGGAAGAAACTCTTTTGAATTTTGTGTTCTCAACGACGCCATATCTTGTATATTTGGGTTTGTTGTGAGGAGGGGCGGTGGATGAGTGGTAAAGCGCCTGGCTTACAAACATCGTGTACACAATTCTGTCGGACGGGAGGTCAGACTCGGAGTTAAAACTCGTGTTTTAGTTGACGTTCACTTCTAGTGACACGGTCACTCTGGACTCGCGAGCTAGAGACTCGCCTGGATGCCGCGTACACCGGGACCCCCCCCCCCTCCATATTAATGACCAGGCTGACCGTGAGAGACGGTGCATGGGTTGTGTGTGAGGCTCCTTTACAACCCTGTGCACTATTCGCACTCTCTTAGGCATCCCCACAGGAGTCCTGTCTTGCTACCCTAATGGGTACCTGACATTAGTTGGAGTAAAAGTAAAGGTAGTTGCTCGTTGCGCTGGACACCCATGTTAACCTAAGCCGCAGAAACAGATGACCATTACATCATCTGCCCTATAGATCACATGGTCTGAAGGGAGAACTTTACTTTTTAAAAAAATACATTTTGTTAGGATAAATATTTTTTACTTTCTTGACAATTTGTTTTTTCAGGACGTTGCGGTCCGTCTTGGCTGTGAGTATAGAAAATATTGTCTCATTCTGGCTGAGTATTGATGTGGACAGTTCTAAATGATTGTATCATTATCTAAAAGGAATCACTGTTATGCATGGGATTGTGGGTGGGGTGTGGTCGCTTGTATTCTGACGACATAGCATTTTTAGAGTCAAACAACTACAGGCTTGCTTTAAAGTTTAAAGGGACATAATTTTTTCCTGTCCACTTTTTACTTCCCTTTATCTCGTTGTATTGAAAATGTTTGTACCATTCTACACTCATACTATGCTGCATACAAACAGTGGTAGATGGGAGGTTAAACTTCGAGATTTCTAGGATTAGTTGGAAACAGTAATGGCATTGGGATGGCCACATGACACCTTTTTTCAACTGTCAGCCATAGAAACATATGATCTGAACATTATCTGCCACATGGACAGAAGGATCTATAAGGGGCATTTAATTTTGCATACATCTAAGAAAGACTTATTTTAATTGGTACACGCCTTTATCGCTCTCTCGGCACTTTGATATATGTTATATCTACTCCTTATCCATTGGAAATAATAGTTTTAAAAAAGGTGAAAAAAGAATGCTAGATAAAGGTTCAGATATTCTGTTGAAAAGTGAATGCTAGATAAAGGTTCAGATATTCTATTTGCTATACAAAGACAATCTATGTGCTGTACAAAATTAAAACTAAATTACACATTTATTTTATTATTTGACAAACATCTTATAACTGTTTTATTTGCCAGGTCTCTTGCAAAGCTACTAAAAAGAATAAGTTGTCAGCTGTCTAAAGTAAACCCCATGAACTTCAGTTGTTGTACATTGTGTATCTTAGGTGTTCTTTTACTTCTTGGTAGGTCATGGCTGGCTCTACTACTGTGTGGAGATTGTAGTAGATCTTGGGATCATATTTTTTTATAGTATTATTGTTGTTATTATGTGTAGTAATTCTCTCAATGTTCTAATGATGTTATTGTAAAGATAAAATAACCAAAATTTTTTTTTCTTTGTCTAATTTTTTATTTATTTCTTGATGCTCAGTAATTTCATTAGTATTTATATTTTTAAATTGATGCAATTACTCTTGTTTCTTTAATGTCATCAAGTCTTGTTTCTTTAATGTCATCAAGTCTTGTTTCTTTAATGTCATCAAGTCTTGTTTCTTTAATGTCATCAAGTCTTGTTTCTTTAATGTCATAAAGTCTTGTTTCTTTAATGTCATCAAGTCTTGTTTCTTTAATGTCATCAAGTCTTGTTTCTTTAATGTCATCAAGTCTTGTTTCTTTAATGTCATAAAGTCTTGTTTCTTTAATGTCATCAAGTCTTGTTTCTTTAATGTCATAAAGTCTTGTTTCTTTAATGTCATCAAGTCTTGTTTCTTTAATGTCATAAAGTTTTGTTTCTTTAATGTCATAAAGTCTTGTTTCTTTAATGTCATAAAGTTTTGTTTCTTTAATGTCATAAAGTCTTGTTTCTTTAATGTCATAAAGTCTTGTTTCTTTATTGTCAAACAGTCCTGTGATTCTTTAATGTTATAAAGTTATGATTCTGTAGTGCCCTAAAGTTGTGATTCTTTAATGCCAAACAGTCTTGATTCTTTGATGTCATAAAGTCTTGATTCTTTAATGTCAAACAGACTTGTGATTTTTTAATGTCATAGAGTCTTGTTCTTTAATTTAATTGTAATTAAGCATTATTATATAGTAAAAAAAATTTTGGTGTCTTCCAGGTTTTTTGTATCTGTATGGCTTAACACTTCTATATCAGCTTTATAGACTGTTACGTATATTGGCTCAAACATTTTTACCTTCTTCATGGCTAAAGGTGAGTATATATTTTTTGTATCAATGACCCTGGTACACTCATTTCAGTATCTGTTATATAAAGGATAAATGGATATTATATGCAAAATTCTAAACAAAAATTATTATAGTTTTGTTAATAAATTAATACAATATTCAATTAAGAATCTTGGGCTATTCTTGTTTCAGACCACTCAAGAAATTGTTGAAGAAGCCTTGTACAAATACAGTGCTGATCGTTTAGGTCTAACTGATTATGCCCTTGAGTCTTCTGGTAAGACATTCTTCTTATTTTGTTTGTAAATTAAAGAATGCAATGAGATGACTCGGTTTCACAAAGCTTGATGCAATTCTAATGTATACAATTTATTTTTTTTAACTCACTTGAAAGAAATTAATTTGAGGTTCAGGGTAAAGTTTAAGAAATAAGTCTCTCTGCATATTCATAAGGATACATAAACCAAATTATTTTTCTCTAATTGTTTCCAAGCAGATAGTTTGTACTTAATTTTGAGGTGAGCAGTAGGGTGATATCCTTTCTTTTCAACTGGGGGTGTGACCACTCTCATTATTGGGGCCATGGGTGGCTTAGGCATTGCATTGTAGTCCTGTGCCAGCATACGTGATTTTGAAACATATGAGGGCTGTAATGCACACAAGTTCCATCTGCAGTGTTGTTTGAAATGTTTTGGAGGTTAAATTAACTTAGCAATACTTTGTCAAGAATTCCTGATAGGCATTAGAGAAGTTTCAGAATGTTCTGATAGCAAAAGTAATATAATACTAGCATCAAATATTATTTTCTGTTGCTTTACATTCAACATTAAAAATGTTTTATTGAACTTCAGGTGCAACCGTTTTATGCAGCAGTGAAACCTACTACTCCAAATTCGGCATGATCTCTGTTTTCAACTTACCCACCTGGTACCATGCTTCAACTCCTAGCTCAGTCATTCAGGTCAGGTTTTGACTTGGACAACAAGACATCTCCTTTAACTCACTCCCCATTGATCTCAGACAGACAACATGCTACACCCCTTTTAAGAAGAACATTAAGACCTATCTGTTTAAAACTTTTTTAGATTAACTGTCATTTTAGCTCTCGTGTTTTTGTTTGTAATGTTGTTACAGCACCTTGAGCCTACATTTTGTTTGTTAACAGCGCTTTATAAATAAAATTATTATTATTATTATTAAGTAAAGAAGACATCTCCCTTAAGTAAAGAAGACGTATTCCTTTAGTAAAGAAGACATCTCCCTTGACTAAATCATGTATTTTGTAACAGATTTTTTGTTAAGAAAAAGGTTTATATGCTTATTCTTTTTTTACATGTTAACTACTTCAGATTGTGATGTGCAGCTGGGGTGATTTAATTAAATTCAATTAATTATTTAAGTATTTAGTATTGGTATTGTTAGATATTGGGGTTTCTAATGATTCCTTACAGGTTGGGAAACAAACACACAGGTAGCTTACAATTATGACAAGAAGAATTACTTTTGATTTAAATAGAAAATATTTGTGGATAAAAATGGTGGGGAGAAATAATAAATACCAAAGAAATCTTTGGTTGCAGATAGTGATTTGATTGTACTTGGAACAAAAGAATTCTGTTAGTTTTGTGATGGGTATCTTGTATATTCTCTGTGATCATAAAATAAAGTTGTGATACAAAAGCTGTTTATAATGAGAATGAATGTATTATCTTCCTTGTCACAGCCAGATGTTCAGCCAGGCAATTGTTGGGCCATGAATGGTAACTTCGGCTTTGTCACCATACAGCTGGTTATGCCAGTGGTTGTAACCGCTGTTACCCTAGAACACATTCCAAAAGAAATTTCTGTTGCTGGCAGATTGGATTCAGCACCCAGGGATTTTATGATCATTGTCAGTAAAGTTTTACAGTTTACTCTTTTTTTTTTCATTTGTTTAATGCATGATCTTTTTAATATTGCTACTTAAGAAAAGCTTGATCTTATCTTATACATTTCATGCCACCCTTCAAAGGAGTAGATAATGACATCCTATGTTGGCTTATAGTTCCATGTGTTTGCATGCTTAGATGAAATAGCCATTGCGTTCTCTTACAGTCTGATATGTAGAACTAGAATCTGGTCACACTTGACTAACAATCCCTAGAAATTCCGCTACTATGTTTGATAACAGTGCTATCTAAAGTAAATTATAATTAGCAGTTTGGTATAGCTAATGGTTCGTCCATCCTGGTTTGATGATGACCACTTTGTCATCCAGGGGGCTGAGGGCTTTGCAATGGGGTTTTATGCCTCCTCATGTGGCTGGTGAGACCTATGTGAGCCCGGAATGTTTGGCTGCACACTGGGCAGGTTATTCCAGCTGGAGCTAGTGTCGTGGGCCTTGCTTTTCTTCTCTGACATTTTGTTCTGCCAAAGTGGTTCTCTTTGATATAATTAATAGATGAATAGTTTATTATCTTGATCACTATTAAAATTTGATTTGTAGAGACACTTTGAGATGTAGTAGCTAAAAAGACAAAAATACTAAAGACATGAATGTGAATTAGATGACTGAAATGACTCCACTACTAATGATCAGTAAATGATCAATAAATATATATTGTGAAATTATTGTAAGGCCTTACATGATTATTGTGTGTATGAGCCTGTGATTGTTAGTTAACGCTAGATAAAATCTCAACTATTAACACATAGAAGTTAATAATATATAATAATTGAGTATGGGAATAAACTAATCCTTATATTAACTAAGTCATACTGTTTCAACATGTTTTGTATTGCATCTTCCTATAGGGTAAAGAAAGAGGTTTAGATTCACCAGATGTAATTCTTGGATCATTTACATATAAAATTGGTGAAAATCCAATCCAACTATTTCACATAAAGGTACACATTTGTACAAGTTAACCTATTTAGTAAGACAATGCTCTTTACTTGGTAATAATTTGCTATTGAATAAGAAAAAAAATAATTTTGGTATGAAATATTCTTACATCATTGCTATGTTGGGATGTCAATGTGATTGTGTACTATTGCAGTGTGTATATAAACTGTAGCCTGACTTCAAATCTAAGTGGAAAAAAAAATTTGGAGGGGCATGGGAGGGGGAATATTTTTTTAAATTTTCACTCTCAAGAATTTTTTTTCCCCCACAGGACCCAAACTGTCTGATGAAAGAAACGCCAGAGAAATGTGGACCCAACAAACTTATCATCAGTATTATCACATTAAAGATTTTAAACAATTATGGCAATCAAGAGTACACATGCATTTACAGATTTCGAGTGCATGGGAACCCACAGCCTTCTGCCTGACCTTGTGAACTCTGACTTCTGCAATATAGTCAGAGCTGATACTAATTATAGTCATTGGGTCTTCAAATACATATTGGCATTTTGTTTCCTCAGAGTTTCATCTATTTCAGCATCACTGTGTTTTTATATGTTCATTTTATACATGATGTAGTTGCTAGGACATTTGTATAAAAACATTTACTCCTTTTATAACCACATTTGTGGACATGACTTCTCTCCCTTACATTCTTGTTGATATTTACATACTAATGTACAGCAATAGTATACTTCTAGTTGGGGTGTCTTAATAGTCTACTGAAGCAATTAATTATGTCACTCTACTTCCGATGGCATAAAGTAACAGACTTGATTCTCTCTTTTCATTAACATACCATGACTTTAGTATTATTACCATTTGAACTAAGCATTTATACAAGAACTGCAATATTTTCTGCATTAGTGTAAGTCTTATGTTTATTCCGAGTCATCCTTCTATCCACTAAGTGAATATTTCACCTTCTTCCACTGTTTTGTAACTTGTGTTACCAATGTAAAGTGACCTACTGTGCATTATGTTCAATTCTCTATACACACTCATAGATTCATAATTAGGAAAAGTTTATTTTGCTAATAAATATTTAATACTATTCAACCAAGAGTTGTTTGGTTAGTAATTCATTGTTCTTTTCATTCTCTTGAGAAATTGTCTAAAAATTAAAAATGAAAATAGTACAAAGTTAGAAAAAATTCATTGGGTTAGTCTTCCAGTTATTACGTACACTATGTAATGGAAATATATATACAAGGCTAAGGAATGAGGATTTGGGCCTGTAAGGTAATATGGATTATGTTATGATTTAAATTAATGTTACAGTCAAGGGTTCTCTTGATATTCTTTTCATAGTTCTATAACACTTTTTTTTTGTTATTTCTAGCAGAATTTTTCTAATGAATCCATTGTGTTTATTGTTGAAACCATAACAATTTTTTTCTCTATTAAAGATGTAGTTACCGGTATTGCTGTATTTATTGGGGAGAGTTCAGTAAGGCATACAAATAGGCATTTAGTTACACAAAATATAAGGAAAGAGCTCTGTAATGATAAATTCAACCTTAGAACATTCTACAAGGAAATACTATCCTACTGATTCTTAGTTACTGAGGTTAGTGTAAGAATGTTCATACTGTTGAAAGGATACTTTTATCTAAATGTAGTGTAATGTTTATTCTAATCTTAGTTTTACAATTTCCTTTGAGTCTAAACTTTAGTTCAAATTTTTAATAGTCTTTGTTATCCTTGAGGAAATTGAAATTATGCATTACACATAAAAATACATAAGAATGATGACAATTAAAATATTTCTATATCTCTTGAATAATTAATAAGCATACACCGTGTACAAAAAACAAACACAAACACTGATTTATTTTGTTGTTTATAAGATTATTTGATTGGTCCAAGGAAAAAAAGTATACGTTGAATTACATCATGTTATGAAACAACTTTACACAATTGACAACAAACAATTAAAAGTATTTAGAATGACAATAAAATACAGCTGTTTTAATATCACTTGACAATGCCATCATTGTGTAAGTCTTAAACTGACCAAAGTGTCATCAGATCCACTCAATGGACATGTTTTGTTAATTCCTGACTCATTAATGCTGGAACTACTGGAGAGATCTAGTTCACATCAGAATGTAAACATTTACTTTCATAGGGTTGAAAAGAGGTTTAAGAAGTCAAGCATTATTTAGTGACTTGTGCTAGGGTCAAAGAATAGTTGAGTCAGCTTGACAATAATCCTTCATTTATTTGGTTGTTTTATAAAGTCTTTGATGTTGAATGCTAATGTAGAAAAGAGAGTACACAAATACAAGAACTACAATCTCTGATAAACAACATTCAATATTAACCAATAAATAAATAGTATGTATCAAGTAAATATATATCAAAGAATAACACCAACATGTTAAGTACAAAATCAAATCTTCACTAATACACTAACCTCCGAGATTGAACTACTGTTGCACTGCAGTAGTTTGCAAAATATTTATGGTCACTTTAGCAACTGATCAATCAAAATCTAACTTATCCATTCATGAATTAATCAACTTTATGGTAACAAAAAAATGTATATATTTGTAAAAGTAAATCCTAAAGTTGAATAAAAATAAATAGTGATTTTGAGCTTGAGATTCTTCATTTTGATTGAATTTAAAACATGAATGTAAGTGCTATGAAAATAAATTGTTTTTGACAGATGAAATTGTCTTTATTTTTCTTGACTAAAGTAAGACAATTTTGTTCAAATCAATTACTGTCATTTTGCCAGATTTTTTTAAAAGCCAGTTCAAAGAAAGATTTAACAGGAATAAAACAACCAATAATGACATCACTGTCAAATTAATGATTTGGTTGGTCCTGCACACACATGAAATCTAGGTTAAACAAATAAGTGCCTAATGCTAATTAACAATTCAAAACAGAGAAAATAGTTCCTCCACATTTTAGAAAAATTTTGTGTGTATGTGTGTGTGTGCAGCTGAGAATAATTAGCCCTTCTACTGCAAATGCACAGTATTGTTATTATCATTATCAGAAAAAAAAAATATTTTGGAGAAAAATGGACACAATAAAGGGGGATAACCTTGAACTTTGTTTCCCTTTAACAATTCTCAGTCCTAGCTGGATCAGAAGTATAGTAGCTCATGAATTACAATAATTGAATTTATTGAGCACTATTAACAAAGAAATTGTAGGTTCAAGGCAGAACATAACATTTATAAGACAGGTAAAAGGCAAACAAATCTAATAACATGGTTAAAAAGAAAAACAAATCTAATAACAACAACTGTTTTGTTTATAGTCTCATAACAATTGTCAAACTTCGAAATGTATGTAAAAAATTGTAATAATGAAAATAAAAATCTCTTTTTTTTTAAGTTCACTGTAGTTTTTATACAAAATAAAATATTCATTTTAAATTAAAAACAAATATTTTTATAAGAAAAAGAAGCTTGAAAAAACAAAATGACTGAGCTGGTCTGGTCATCAAGTCTTGTCTATTGAGCTACTGGGAGCTGAATGGAAACTAAAACTTACTCTCCAAAAAAAAATTTAAAAAAAAATACTTTTGATAAATGTTTAAAAATATTTGCTAAATAACACTAAAAATGTAAAATGACAAAATAATTTTAAAAGAAAAAAAAAACTTCTGGAAGACAGCATGATAAAACATATGCATGAAATAACTTAAATAGGTAAAGTTTGGTTAAACAAGTTCAAGTTAAAACATTAAAAAATTGAAAGAAAATAAGATAGAGATTCCCCTTAGCAGAAATAAAGAAAGTGTACATCAGAGTTATCAAACCTTGAAAATCTTAGGCTAGACTCTGAATGTAAAGTTTACAAAATAATAAGATCACCTTATACAAATAAAATGCTTAAAATAAAATATTACATTACCCCATAAGCAAACAAAACAAAAACATAAAAGATTACAAATGTATAACATAAGCATATATAAACACTAAAATAGTAATAATAATGTTAACTTTCTTGTGATCTTAGAGAACTTCCATTCTAACAATTTTATACTAGCAACAAAGATTACAACTATCCAATCCTGACAAATCTTTTTTTTTAATTGGATGATTTTTCAACAAACTTGACTTGAAAGTAATTCTATCTCATATTTCATTTCATGAAAATTATTAGTAATAATTGTAAGGATTAAAACTCCAACATCTTGTGAGCAATAGATCTATGTTTCTTTTAGCTTTTGTTTAGCTTGTGTATGTTTTCAGGAGGTGACGAGGTCTGTCCGTCTGTAAAGAAAAATAATTAAAAACTATCAGATTATTTTAAAAGAGTTTGTTTGTTTTTTTGCTTTGGATAAAAAGATTTTGCCAAATGAAAAAAAGTTTTTTTAAACAGTATTAGTGATTAAGTTATAAAAAAAAATAGAAATAATAAAATAATGTAAACATAAAAGATACAATGAAACAAAAAGCCATTGCCAAATTATAAAATGTCTAGCATAACAGTAAAAATACTAGAAAACATGAGGAAAAATACAAAATAAGACAAAAATACAAGAATAAACAGACACACAAACATGTGAAAAACATGAATAAGACAAATTAACAGAAACACAAAAACAACAGCATAAGAATAATATAACAAAACATGAAAAGAAAAATGCAAAAGACATAAAAAATACATGTTAAGAAGTAATAAAAGCACAATCTAATATAGTGACACAGGAATAAACTCTGTTGTCACTGAAACATTAGACTACCTGAATAGCGCACTTTTTGAATTAGCTTTCACCTGACAATTGCTGAACTACAATGAAATACCCACTTCACTAGTTGTATATCTATTTGTGTTGATAATAATAAATACCATCTTGAGTCTCTATCTCAATAGCTGTCAAACCTTACTCTTAATTGACTTATAAAGTGTACTGGTATCTTCTTTTACCATTCACAGTTAGCAACTAGACCTAATCCATGTTGTTATTAATCAATATCTATACATTTTAGACAGTATATGAAATAATTTATTTTGAAATTCTAAACTGACTTTGTAGCTTTAATGTTATTGACTGAATTCAAGAATTTGATATTTTTGCTTCTGTCCATGCTGTAATGGTCTCCTATTGTGATATCTATGTGTGATGCCCCAACAGTTTAACAGACTAAGAGATAGGTAAAGGTGGTGAACATAGCTTAGTTGTAAATAGTTTTTGTATTGCAACTTAATGTTGTCTTTAAAAAAAAGCCACACACAAAACTTTGCATGCAGATTTCAAGATAAGGCAACTTTTAAATCAGTTTGATGTGTTCAGGTGATCCAAGAAATGTCATGCAACATGCTATACAATGTCACATTTTTCCCACCAACTTCCTTGTCTGTCATCTGTATGTCAATGCCACACAATACATTAGAATTAAGCTTGAAGAGGTTTTGGCACCACCAGCATTAAATGGTTTAGACACATTACAATGACATAGACACATCACAATGAAAAAAAAAACATCAATGATGTCTACAATGACATAGACACATCACAATGACAAAAAACATCAATGAAATCACAATGACATAAACACATCACAATGACAAAAAACATCAATGATGTCTCCAATGACATAAACACATCACAATGACAAAAAACATCAATGATGTCTCCAATGACATAGACACATCACAATGACAAAAACATCAATGATGTCTCCAATGACATAGACACATCACAATGACTAAAAAAACCTCAGTGAAACAGAAAGAGACAACAATAATGATTGTCTTCTCTGAGCCAGTGTACAAATCTGTATGTAAGCCAACTAGCAAGGGAGATCATCTAAAATACTTGATGGAAATATCTTCAATAAATAACTTTACTGGTTAAAAAATAAAATTTTTCAAATACTAATTTTATTAATCCCTACTAATCAGGTAATACAAAGTGGACTCAGAGCTCATATGCTAAAAGAATAGATTCACACAAATGTGATGCTTTATTTGAAATGTTTTTCATCATTTCTCAGGGGATAATCAAATTAAGATTTACAGATTGTAAATGTCAATGAAATTAATTAGTATTCCACAGTATGAAAGATAATAAAATAAGTGAGAAAGCTTAACTATGAAAAGCAATAACAAAAATGTTTTAGAAAATACAAGAACATTATTAGACATTCTATGCCCAGATTTGGAACTGCTCTTATGATTAACACTTCAAAGGACAGTGAAAGAGCCACCATTGTTTGCAAGCCATGCTCTATTTTAGCCTAGACAACAATTCTAGCATACAAAACAAAAATTTGGTTTTCTGAAATGAAATTTTAGTCTTAGCTATCATTTGAACTACAAACAAACAAAATATACAGCCAAAAAAATTTTATAAGTAAAGCTTGAAATAATCAAATATTGTAAGTAAAACTTGATGTATTTAGATTTATATATGACTAGTAAGATTATATTCCTTGTGCAAATGTGATTTCAAAGCATTGAGATATAATATGAAAATTGGATAAGTCTATATAATGGTCTACCTGCAGTGTATTGACACTCTCATGTAATAAAAATGATACAAAATTGTCAATTAATTATATTTTTTTTATAATTAAGTAAGAATGCTTAAAAACGCTTGATCTTTGAATTGAATTCTCCACACACAACAGTTAAAGGCAACACAGAGTTCAAATTAAAACGTGCTACAATCTTACAGATAGAGCTGATGGACCTTGATATTAGTATAATTTATTCCACAGTGACTGATTTAGCCAGGTTTCGTGGACAGTCCACCTAGGAGTTGAAAACAGCAAGTCAATGTTAAAGAGAAGTACACAAATACATTTTATTTAACAGCTCCAGGTCTCTAAGTGTAAAGTGTTCAACAGAGTGCATTACAAACATGAAAATTCATGTAGCATGCAACATGTTTGAATTCTTGTAGAGGGCCATGAAAATATCTGGATTCTTGTAGAGGGCATGGATTATAGTGCACCATTCTCACTAATTTAATCTCACAAACATCTCTATGTTTATGCTGCTCATTGCAGTTTTGACTTATTTTTACATCCTGACATTTCCATCTGGCTCCAAACTTCAAAATTCAGCTCATGAAGTAGGTCTACAATAAGTCCAACAGGAAACATTGGGCCTAGTAAATTAACCACTGGTCATAGAAACAGATGACCTTTACATCATCTGCCCTGTAGATCGCAAGGTCTAAAAGGGGTACTTTACTAGCTACTTTTCATTTTGACATCATTAATTTGATAATTATATATTAGTTATATTTCTTGGATTAAAAGACTGGGGGCAAGTTATTGGGCTTAAGTGTATGAAGTGTCAGGGGATTAAGTGACATAAGAACATATACCAAGTTCATAGTGTGTGCAGTAGAACTAGATTTGAATCTTTTGACAAGCCAAATAAAAGCAGAAATGAAAGTAAAGAGCTATTGATTGTGATCAGTATGCTAAGTAACACATTCTGCATTTAACTAATGTTTTCTGAAGACCTATTTTACTTTTGCTTTCTTATCTTTGATCATAACTTGTGTCAAAACAAAATATAAACAAGCTGCCAATATAAACACAACTTCTCTTAGTAGAAAGCTGTTTCAAGTCTGGAAGATTGGATGTTTGTTCCACGCTAAATTCCTGGATAGGCACAGCCCATCTAAACTAATTAACGTTAATGTAGGGTTTCATTCACTGTGAAGTTGGACACCATGTAATCATTAAAAGAAAAAGGACAACAGACTGAACAATGTGCAAATAGACAAACAGACTTTCTCAATCTGCCTTTAACCAGCTGTATGGCAAATTTTTCTACATGGACAAAAATGTCTTTTACTAGTAATTCAGCATATTTGCAAAAGTTTTTTCTTTATGTTTTATTTCTTTTCAAACATAATCAACATAGTCAATAGTTAAGCCTATATTGAAAATGGGAACTTTTGCAATTGAAATATTTTAGGGGCAAAAGTAGTGATAGTGATACATTCTATCACTGACCTACACTTTCTCGCTACCCTACATTCTATCACTGACCTACATTCTATTACTACCCTACTTTCTATCACTGACCTACATTCTATCACTGACCTATTGTATATACAAAATAATTATTAGTACATGTGAAGGTGAGAAACAAATCTAGCATTAGGCAGGTAACACTAAAAGACCAAGAAAACCAAGTTACACAAATTGTAAGCAAAAAGCAGATATACTAAGAAAACAATTAAAGGAAACAAAAGCACAAATACAGTTGACAATAAGAGACTCATTTCAATTTTGCCAACAGACAAATAACAACAAAAGATAGAAGTAAACAACATTATTCTTTTTATACATATATATTAAGAGCCAAAAAATTGAACACTCAAAAATATTTTTATGGTAAAATATCACTAGTTTATAGAATCAAGGCACTTTGACCCAACCCCTCCCCCATACAATGGCTATCATCTTATCTTCTTATAAATTCAGTAATTTACTTGAAAACTTTCATTTGAACAAAATCAAAACATCACTTTAGATAACAACACTACTGCTTCAATAGTTTTTTGTTTGTTTTAAGTTTGAGAACAAACACTGAGCAAAAGTACTTAAGAATACAGACTAAAAGTTCTAATCTATAAAGTTATTTGGCTATACATGTTAATGGAACAAAAAAAAATACAAAACAAAACATTAGCTTTGAATACAATGCTACATTTCACAAATTTGATGGCAAATAAAATTTTTTTTTAAAAAAGGATATGAATTCCCTTTCGAACTTAGCAATCTATGGGGCAGGTGATTAAAAGTTGATAGGTTTCTTTAGCCAAAGGTGAACAAAAATATCTCATGGCCAGCATAACAGTCAATTGCTCATATTTCTCAACTTAAGTATCCATTGTAGCCAGGATAGACACCTTAAATTCTTATTATATGTATCAAGTATCTGCTTGAGTATATTAGATTCCTATGAATCTACTCCATCTTTTAAGATGGACCATTTCCTTCTACTTTTATTTATAAATCAAAATGAAATCACTAGTTTAAATAGGTGGAAATGGATTTGAAATGCTACCTAACATTAAAGCTAATTCTCAATCATTTTGTTTGTTTTTGCATTGTTGTTTTACATTATAGATCCTGGGAGGTCTATTAATTTTAATGAAACAAATAAATTAAAAGAGAATTAACCCAAAGAACAAAGAAAATGTAATCCATCCCTTGTGTACTTACATCTAGCTTTCTCAGCTCTGCTATATGCAGAGACAACAACTGCATTGGGATGACTGTCAAGACTCCCTGCAAGCAGTCGATGGTGTGGGGCACCTCCACGTAATGGTTAGACATGGACTGAATCTCTTTATCCCCCTCTGTGCATATAAGTATTGGGTTTCCCTGAAGAAGACATAAAAAGACTGGATTATCAGTCATTACTTTTGAATATTAAGTTCTATTGAGACAAATATAACTATAACACAATACAATACAAACAAATATTTTAAGGACTTTCAACTATTTGAATTAGTGGGCTACTATTGTTGTAGAGAGTTGCATTAAGTAACTTTTAAAGTTTCCTGCTGAAGGTAACTCTGACATGTCATGGACATGGATGGTTGTCTGGTCGTGTGGTTAGCGCCCTGGACTGTTTTTTGGCCTTATTTATGGTCCCAGGTTCAAACCTTGCCTTCTCCCATCCCCAGTCATTCTGTGGGAGGTTTGGACTAGGAAGTAAATTATCTTCAACTCTGAATGAACATCCAAAACATGTTAAAAAAAAATTAACAAACATGTCTGTGTTCTTTCATTTCCAGAGGAACATCTAATATGTTTGCTTTTTTTTCAGATTATATTGCTTGATGGATCCTTAATGGAGACAAGCAATAGGAAGACAACATCAAAGAATGTACAGGCCTGCCATTGAAAGAGGTTCCATCCAAGGCAAAAGACAGGGAGGAATGGAGAAAGACCGTCGACAAATCTTGGATGGTGCCCCAATAGTCCAACAGACTAAAGGAAGTAAGGCTAAGACAATACAGAGCTAATCTCTTTTTTTTTCTTATAGATTAAAGTTAAAATTATCCTGTCATGCTAATACTTACATGTCTGGCTTTCACTTGCTCTAAGGCATTGACACATTTCTGAAAAGAAACAAAGTGAATCAATAAAATGATACAAAAGAATAACAAATAGATTGTTTTAATAGTCACTGAAACCCTATAAGCCTTATAGTTCAGCACAAGTGGAGGTTAGAAACTTTTTAAACTAGGTAGTGAACGATACGTGACTTTTGGCGCATGGGACGTTTTGGCGCGAGAAATAATTTGATAATTTAAAAAGCATTAGCTTTTATATCAATTTTTGTTTCTCTCTACTATAATACTGTATACATAGTATGAATTCTTACACCGTCCAGCAAATTTTTTTTATAAAGGTTTTGCTTATTTCATGAATATATAATAAGTCAGATTCCTGAATGGTAATGACATGCTATCCCCTCCCCTATAATTATATGTGAGCTCTGCTAAGCGCATTGTATGACATTCTTCAATTTCTTTCCAAAAGACATTTTAAAAATAGAATTGACAAATTAGTTTAATTTCCAAACAAGTTAAGATACTCTTAAAAAATACACTTTGAGAAGATGAGTTAGGGTTAGGGGTGATTTGGGTGACACATCTCCACTTGAAAATGATGTGAAACACAAACACACATTTACATGCAGTAAATGATAAGTCACATTGATTAACAGATTTGTTATAGTTATAGTAATAAGTTTTGTTAGCTGATATAAAAAATAATTACTCAAATAACTTATATACAATGCACAAAAAAATACTCATGTTTTTCACTTTAAAATGTGTTTAAAATGTATTATAAATAGATTTGTTCACTATATTATGCCAAGAAAAATAATGTATACATTCTACCCCTCCCCCCCTTCCACAAGAAAAAAAAGTCTTAATAATTTAACTATTTCATGCATGCATACTGTGAAGTATGGATGGCAACCTGGTCTTGTGTAATGTTAGTGATTCAACAATAATTAAATAACAAACTTAAATACCAAAAAGAACGAAAAAAAAATCTCTTGTTCTGTGCATGAAAAATACGTTCGACACAAAAACACACATACAAAACATAGATATGTATCATTCTTTTGAAAGAAGTAATACAATGAATGTAAATAATGTGACCAAAACATTTCGTGCCAAAATGTCCCATGCACCAAAACGGCTGCGCCAAAATGACCTTCGCGCCAAAACATCCTGCTTTGGTAGTGAAACATGTCCAGATAATTCTACTGATCTAAAAGGCTTTTTTATGGGGACCTGGCTGTTCAGACAGATATTGTTACTTAGTCAGTGATCAATAGTTGAAGTCTTCGTGGGAGCCATTCAGTTTCATAATACTTTCTTCTCTCAATAGTCTTTATATTGTAGTCTAATAGCTATGTTAGAAAAACAGTTAAAAACAACAAATGAAAGACAAACAAACTAAAAACTATTCTTCTAAAACTACAGTAACTCTTACAGAATAGACTTTGTCTTTGGTGCAGACCATCAGTACAGGCATGGCTTTGTCTACTAAGGCCAGTGGTCCATGCTTCAACTCTCCAGCAAGTATACCCTCAGAATGCATGTAGGTCAGCTCTTTAATTTTCTAGACAGGAGAGAACATCCAATATAATAGTACATTGAGACTATAACCACTGAAATAATTCATTGGTCCAGCAGAGCAAACATTTTAAAGTTTTTATTCAATGCATCCAAGATTATTCAGATACATTTTAAGCTAGACAATATGAGTGTTATCTATAGACATATAAATGTATAATGAAAGCGGTCTAGAAAGTGTACTAAAGCTAATAAAACTGTTTGTGTGGTACGCACTTCAGACTGTGATCCAGATAATCCCCAGTTCAAATCATGCCAGCTGTCCTTCCCGGACCTCCAGCAGAAGGTTTGGGCAAAGAAATAATAATCTCATTTCTGAACCTAAACCTCCTAACCCTGTCATCCAAGATGTTTAAAATAAAACAAAAACCTAGTTCAGTGTCTGGCTATGAGCACAGAACTGTAGTGAACTTAATAAGTAAATTCATTTTTTTAACTCTAACCAAGATCCTGTGAGATATGATTTTTATCTATTTTTTTTTAAAATTATAATGCAGATTATCCTGAGTTAAATCTATTAGATTAAAAAAATCACAGTTTGGTTTTAAATGAACATGAAATGTTTTTTATTTTGCACAGATATTTACTATAAAATCAGACCTGACTGTTTCAGAAGCTAGCTCTAAAACCTAAAAAATCAGGCCTGACTGTCTCAGAAACTAGCCTTAAAACCTAAGAAATCAGATCTGACTGTCTCAGAAACTAGCCTTAAAACCTAAGAAATCAGACCTGACTGTCTCAGAAACAAGCCTTAAAACCTAAGCCCTATAGCCTAAACATAAAATTGAAAACATTTTGTTCTTATTGCTCAATTTCAAGAGCTTTCTTTAAGTTAACAAAGAAAAATAAAAGCAATTCTCACCAATGCTCCCTCTAAGCAAGTTGCATAATTATAACCACGCCCCATAACAAGAAGAGATTTCTGGGTGTACAGCTCATCGGCAAGCTTGTGGATTTTTTCATCTAAAGCCAAAACTGTTTTGATCTGCTCTGCAGAAAATAAATGCCAAATGTGGTTAGGCTTTCACTTTTTTTTAACAAACTGACATTTTAGAAATAAATTATTTTCAAAACTTGTGGTTTAGCTATGATAGGAGTAGGACTGATAGGACTAGGGTTGATAGGACTAGGGCTGATAGGACTGTTATTTATGATTAGATTTTAATAAAAATATAAAATACAGATGTTACTTCAAAAAAAAGAAGATGATTACATCCAACGTGTGTCCCTAGGTCAATCTAGTAGTAGTCATGCATGTTAATTAATGACTTAAACTCTGCCAAGTCAATAGTTTTCCATGCTCTAACAGCACTAGGGAAGAAAGAGTATATATACAAATTTTTACTACCATACGGAACAAGGAATGTGTTCCAAAAGCCTATATGAATATTAAAACAGGTTGTCTGATAAGGTGAACTAATCAAAGATTTTGTATATGCTATTTCTTTAAATACATTTCTAATCCCAATGCAGATCTTTTAATAAATTTTTTTTTTAAAAACATGTCTGAAAAAAAAAACTATAATAATTTGATTAACTGTTGACATTTTTTTTTTTTTTATAATTTAGGACCTGTAAAAAACAAAGTGGACAATTGGTATATAGTAATAAATAGCTAACCTGGCAAGCACTGTAAGCCTTCAATAATCTCATGCCTTCTCTGCTGCATGGAAATTCTGTCCTCACTCATGACAAGAGCAAAGAGAACAAGGGCAATAAACTGACTTGTGTAGGCCTGCAATGATTTAGTTTAGATAGTTATAATAAGACTTACAAATAATACTGCATATTGCATTGATAAAAACATACATTCATACTATACTAGTAGATATTACAATGATGAATGGGTGGTACTATCAGGTGCCCAATCAATCTGAAGCTTTTATTCACTAGTCTTGTTAAGAATGTAGGATGTTGCTGAGTATTATAAACCACTTGGCTACCAATCCTTCTTGAGCTGACCAGCTAAAAGCATCCCAGAAGCCTTCCCCTAGATATTCCCTCCTTCCAAAGCCTCACACAAGAGGTTCGACCATAAGCCACTGAACATACATACAATAGAATAAAAGATGTGCTTTAGAAACCAATTTCTTTAAAGAATTATGAATGTACATGAAGAACAGATTACACAACACAAATATCTTGAAATCTAAGGCTAGGACAAATTTATTCAGATGTTTTTTTGTTGTTTTTTTTTCAAAGAAATTTTAGCTTAATGCTAAAAAATTATATTTTATTGTAACTTGATATTTCAATATTTTTTAATGATAAATAAGCTATAGGACTAGATTAGTGTCACAAATGAAATGAGGTTGCTTGTAAGAGTACCCCATGTTACATATTAATGGGGATTGATTCTAAAAGAGCACCCCACTCAATACAACAAAATTTTGATCAATTAATTTACCTATTAGCGGGTATAGCTAAAAATATTCAATTAGAATTATAGCTAGATTTAGATAGTTTAGATCAACAGATCAGTGTTAAAAGTGTGCTGGCACATTCGTCCAGAGGTGTACTGGTCCCTTCTTGTACTGCCTAGGTTATTAAGTATAACCTCCAGGTATACAATTAAACTAATGTATGCAAAAAAAGACTTTACAAAGTCACAGGTAAACATATATACAATGTTTATTTACATGAGTAAAATAAATGTGTAAATAAATGGCCATCAACTCACAGGCCGACACAACAAAAAGTAAACAAAAGATACTCAAAAATAGTATGGCACACAGACCTAGTCATATGTTACATTATCGTCACATTCTGGAGATCACACATCAGTGAAGAAAAATAAAGGTCACAGGCCTCAGGTCAACACATGACCATTCTGGGGTTACAGGCTTCAGGCTGAAACTAGCCACTTTTAGCCAAAAAAAAACACAAAAGGGTCATGATGTACTATAGGCTTCAGGGAAACCTATGAGCCTACAAGCTTCATAGAATCTCACCTATAGACATCGTTTGGTAAAGCCCATCTGATTGAATCCCTCAGAGACAAGGCTATAAAAATATGTAAAGCCCCATCTGATGATTCAATACAGGTTGAGTCCCTCAGAGAAAGGTTACAAAAATA
>JAZGLO010002335.1:0-46107 GCA_036873155.1 Biomphalaria sudanica | reverse complement strand
ACGTAGAGAAAGAGGTAGTCACGCTACTAAGGGAGGATACTTTTGGAAGTACAAACAAAGCAGTAGGGTTTATTAAAAGAAATTTCTATAAATCAAATAAGAACATAAAACTAAAATGTTATTTAACCTTGGTTAGGCCAATAATAGAATATGCATCCTCTGTTTGGGACCCCTCAACTCAAGAAAACATTAAGAAACTGGAACAGACACAAAATAGAGCAGTGAGATTCATAACAAATGAATATTCACATTTGACTAGAGTAACACCTTTATTAAAATCACTAAATTTAGAAAACCTTCAGGACAGAAGACTCAAAATTAAAGTAGCAATTATACATAAAACACTGAACCATAATCTTCAAATACAAAAACAAAATTTAATAAAATACTCTGAAAGACACAAAGATAAAGGCACATTCCTCGTCCCATATGCTAGGACAAATTTGTACAAATATTCCTTCTTCCCTAGTGCTATTAGAGCATGGAATGGGTTGCCTGAGCCAGCCTGGAAAACCAGTGACTTGGCAGAATTTAAGTCATTGGTTAATATGCATGACTGAATGCATGACGCGTAGGACGTAATCATCTTCTTTTTTAAGTAACGTCTGTATTATATAAGATAAGATAAGATACGAATGTAAACATGTAATATTCTGTAATAATAATAAGGTCATGCTTAGACCTATTTGACTTCTCTATTTACAAACAGTTTATTATCTTTCACGTTTGTTGTGCAAACAGCGGATGTAGAAAGAGTCAATCACCATGACAACGTCAACAAAAGGTTCTACTTCCGTTCACTAGTAAAATTGAAAGTTTCTATCTATCAAACACTCAGCTCCGTGCATCCCCGGGTACGCTATTCTGCCTCATCGTGGCACATGGGTGGAAACGGCTACTTGAGGGGGTAGCTAGGCTAAATGAATGGCGAAACATAACTCCCGTAGGGATGCCCACAGGTAGACGAGAGTCAACCTCTTGCACGGGCGGGGTTGTAAAAAAAGCCCCCACGAACATGTCACACATCCATGCGCTGTTCCTCAAAGGGACCGTTACATAAATGGCGAGTCCCCCACGGCTAGTTTGGTATAACGAAGGAAAATGGCGGAGGCTCCCGGTGTCCTCGGCCTTCGGCCATGTGCAGCCAAGCATGCGTCGGGGGCCAAAGGCATTGGAAACAGCAATGCTTTACATAGGCATTGACTCGGGTCTCTCTCAAACAGAACTGTGTCCGCACAGGTTTTTTTTTTACTGTTTGGCGTCCAAACAGGTTTTTTTTTCAAACTAAGGGCTCGAAGAGCCTTCAACTCAGCCCTTGGACATCAACAAGGCTCCGTGCATCCCTCCCTTTCTCTCTCTCTCTCTCCCTCCGTGTATGTTGGTGTGTGTGTGTGTGTGTTTGCGCTCACGTGAGTGCTCTCATATCTGGCGCCAGACAGGAAAACATTCCGATTGCCCAGGGGCAACAGGCACTTAATAAATCAGCGTCATTGCCAAAAACAATTTTTCTGCCCTCAAATTAAGTTCAAGAATACATGCATGATAAATAATGAGAAAGGGGGGGGGGGGGAGGAGAGGGGTGTGGATTAGGTATGCATGTAGCTATGAATACACGTCTTAATGGCTGTTGTGTGTTGGTTTCCGGTAACTTGACATCCGTTGTTTTTGTTTTGTTTTACTTAGACTTAGAGGACATGAGTTCACGGATTGGTGTCTGGTTTGAACACGTTGTACACTAATCAAACTCGATGTGCGTATAGTAAATCGGACAATGGAAATGATTGGACAGCCATGCTGGTATCGATCGCAGTATGTAGTTCTGACGACATCGATTACGTCTTTTTTTAAAAAAAGATTGATGGGTAATTTTTGTATAGGTCGATAGTGTATCCTCTGAAATTCGAAACCATTTATAAGGCTAGTATTTTTAAGAACACGGATCTTCAGAATTTTAAACATTGTGATTGAGCAATGTAATTTTAAATGTATTACTGGTAATTAATTATTTTCTTTGATAACGAATAAAGGAAATGACTTGTAATTTATTGAAAGATTTAGTTTTAAGGAGTGTACTTTATTTTTGTAGAAATTTATTTCTGTCTTACTTGTTGCAGAAATAATCTTATAGGTTTAGTTACACAAATATAGGTATTGGGGTATTAGTTGAAAAAAAAAAGGTATTAGGGTATTAGTACAACAATGTATTTTGTAGTTTCGACATTAATGAATTTACGTAAATATATAAAAATTATTATTATTATTATTATAAATTGTTTAGAAGGTCATAATTGTAATTTTAAAAAATCTTAGTTCAACAGTGCTTGCCTTCTTCAGCCATCATTAGAAAATAATTATTAATAACAATATTATATTATAATATATTACATTATAATACATAATATATTATATTAATAAGTATCATTCATTACAGACCTTCATCTATTTCTTCCTTCTGACTATTGCGTTGGAGAGTTCCGATGACTTCACCAATATATGAGATGATTAATTAAGGACTAATACTATAAGATATATGACAAAAGAAAAAAAAAATGTCCAAGGCCCCTAAAGTTTGTTTTATTTAAGGGCACATACTTATAGCAGGCACTGGTTGTTAAGAAACGCGCTACGGTAATTAGATCTACTGTTTTAAAAAAAAAAAGATAACCATCTCTCAAAATAATTAGTCTTGCCACTATTTCCGCTTCTCATTTAAACACGCAGACACATATACAACAGTTACTCTAAACACCTAAGCACACCCACATTCAACTAAACACACACAATCACCTGCACACCAAACACACACACACACACACACACAATTCCTACGTAAATTTCCGAAACACGAGCAGGGAGTGACGCAATAAGAAAGTCATTACGTTTTTGCTGGTTGCATCAACAGATGGTCTTGATGAGTGCTCCTCGGATTGAGATGGAAGGAGTCTGTCTAAGACAGCGGTTCTCAACCTTTTAAGCTTGGCGACCCCTTTTTACAATCCCCGACTCTGACGCGACCCCCCTTCACATACACATACATACAGCAATAGAAGAATAGACATTAACAATCCATATTTTCGATGGTCTTAGGCGACCCCTGGCAAATCGTCAATCGACCCCTACGGAGGTCGCGACCCACAGGCTGAGAACCCCTGGTCTAAGACGTCTCTCTCATGTTCAGTCGATAAGTGTCTCAAAATTGTGTCTATGGGTAAACCATTGTATATGTCTTCATGAGCTTGACTCTGCTGTGTTCAGTGCTTCTCACACTGTAAACGTTTAGACTCTTTCTTCACATCTTGGGAACACATAGAATGTGTGTAGATCGTGTGTTGTCGAGTACAACATTATAGGGAAGTAGACAAATATCATCAATATGTGGCTACACGTGACACACTCAATCACTTAGGCATGCTTGGGGGAGCTACCATCTTCTAGGTGGCGGATAGGGGGAAAATCCTTAGATATGATGGTTAGCTGTGGACCAACTGGTTTGCATTCTGGAGGATGAGGTGGGCTATACCAGTGGTTATGATATTCAATTAAAACATCTAAAAAAAAAATCCAGGGAAATGATTGCAAAAAGCGAGTCTAGGGCGCTTAAACTCTAAACCCGGGTAGATGAAACTCGTAAACTAGGGATAGTAATTCCTCTAGGAGAGACAATTCCGAAATAAAACAACTGCTGCCTTGCAGACGATCTTGGCTGATCAAAGGCTATGGGAGCATACCCATAACGAAAAGCAGGTTGAAGCCAGAGTCAATGGGCCTCCTGGCACATAACACATTGACACGTAACCTCATCTATGTTGGAGCTCAGAAATGATTCTTATAGATGTGGTGTCTTGCCTATGGAATCCCGACGCACAGGTAGGGGGCTGGTCTCTCCGCTTCGAAGGAGATCAAGAGGCCCGAACAAGACTCTGGCCGCAAAACCGTCCTATAGAACAAAAACTATATGGAGAACTGCCAGATCTGGAAACCATTGAGCAATTCTTCTCAGATATAGGATTACTAATCTGAACCCTTCGACAAGTAAAATGAGAACGAAGAAGAAGAACTTTGTCATGATAGTCAACATAAAAGTTTATCATTACTTTTATGACCAATGATCACCGATTAGCCTTTAATTTAACAACCTTTTCAAATGTCCAAATTGATCATAATTTAAAAGCCAATTTTAATTATTAGTGTTGCATTTGTACAGGCGTCTTTCATTCTCCTCCAGCATGAGGGGAGGTGCGGCATTTGAAAGTGGAGGAATGGCTGCCATTAGGGGCTCAGCTAACACAACTCAAATGTTCATTTCAACAATCCTAGCTCTAAAGGGATTTGAAATCGACCTTCCTCGAGTACTCAATCAAACATTCATCCCGATGTCCACCATCTTGTATCAATGGGCAGGTTTAATATAGTGATCTTAAGATAAATGTTGCTGAAGTTTCTGAACTGAGTGTAACATACTATCCAGACTTGGTCATCCACTCCAGACCAGCGTCATTTGTCCTGACCCTGTCGTTCCACTGGGCATTGATGATAAGAGGGTCAGAGAGTGAGGTTACTGTGACACGAATCTCCGGCTATCACACACAAAAATTTTTTTATAAGCAAAAACCTTATTCATCACGTCCACAGATAGAAAAATATCTGGTGATGGCAAGTTTTGTAGTGCAACTCTATATTTACTTTCAGGGGGTCTCAAGCCTTCACCTAAAGGAACCCAGAACTATGCTAGTTATTTGACTCCTGTGAAGTTTTAGTTGAGTACCCAAAAGATTCTATTATAATCATTTTTTTCAACGCATTCTACGATAGAGTGCTTTGCTTACAATAAAATATCTGCGCATCATGTGGTGTCATTACAGTTAAGTTTTTAAGTCGTAATCAACACACGAAAAACATTTCAAATTAGGTGAGGAAGCCGTAGCATATGCACATATTCCGTAAAATTAAAGACCTCATACTTAATCAAGAGATCACAGATCTAGTCAATGTACTTCTTGAATGGCATCGCACTGGAGAGCTTCCTCATATAAAAATCCTTAATAGCTATGCACGCGATTAGTTATTTGATTACCCAAAACCAGTGGCGTCACTAGGGGGGGGGTGCGGGCAGCACCGTGTGACACACACCCTAGTGGCGCAATAGCTCCAAACTAACAGATCACAAATAAGAACACTGTTATGGATTGTGTGAGTGTGTCGAGTTTCTGATGTAGCTTTTAGGAAGGATTGAATCAGATGAGTGACTAGAGATGGGATGAACTTCGAGAGACAAATGACAGACGAGGGCACGACGTGTTTCTACAGTAAGGCCTTAAAGCAGTAGTTTCGTAAGGAGTTAAGGTTAGAAGTATAAGTTTCATCGTTCGTCGTAAAAATGTAAACATTGAAATTTTAAACCTGTATAGACCTATTACTGTCAATAATTGTCAAGTTTCATTTGTTTGCTATTTCTAAGCTTTATTTTAGATGTGTGTGGAAGTAAAGTTGTGGGTCTTAAAGGCTTTGACTAGCTCTCTGAAGCTAATACCCAGGAACGGCCTTACGAATTTTGAGGCTTGTTAGGCGCCTCTTCTAATGTTTTTTTTTTTACAATAACAACGATTAATATTAAGTAGATCATAATATCAACATTAGACGCCTGTGAGTAAACTAAACTTACGGCAATCGTACGATTCTCTTAATATGTTAACCCTTTTAATCTTACATCTTTAAAAGCCTGTGAAAATAGCCTTGACGGAAAGGAACATAGAGTTCGTCCATCGTGGTTCGATGATGACCACTTTGTCATCTAGGGGGGCTGAGGGCTTTGCACTGGGGTTCTATGCTTCCTCGTGTGGATGGTGAGACCTATGTAAGCCCAGAATGTTCGGCCGCACACTGGGCAGGTTATTCCAGCTGGAGCTAGTGTCATTTGCCTTGCTTTTCTTCTCTGGCGTTTTTCTTCTGCCAGCGTGGTTCTCTTTTTCCTTAGCAACCTGTGTGCCAGTTTTTTTTGCGCTTTCTTTGACCGCCTTGCGAGCGCTTTCCTTCGCTTAGTTGGCCATACAAGAGTCGTTTAGGGATGCGGTGGTCTTCCATTCTGCAGACGTGTCATGCCCATCGCAGCTGGGACTGCATCAGGATTGTGTGGATGCTTTGCAGACCCGCTCTTCGAAGGACTTCAGTGTCTGGTATTTTGTCTTGCCATTAGACATTTAGTATTTTTCTCAGACATGTCATGTGGAAGTGGTTCCATGACGAAAATTTATATACTAAATTTAAATTGCAGGGCCAGTGCCAGGCGCAGGGCCCAATAGGAGCAATCGGTCAAAACGGCTTTAAACCGGCCCTGAAAGCCAAGATACACTATTAATAAATCAATCGTTCGCTACACCAAGTAAGTTAACCCTTTTAGTCCTACATCTTATTCTTAATTCCTAATTTAAATTGCGGGACACTTGGTAGGCGCGGGGGCCAAATTTGAAGAAATCGGTAAAATCGGCCTAAAGCCGGCCTTGATAATACCCAATCTACAAAGACAAGGCTTGAGAATGATAGTAAATGCTAACTAGCCTTAAGATATAGGATACCCCTCCCCAAAACGTGAGAATCACACATTTTGTAGGTTATGACACTAAGTGCATACATTGAATCTGAACCTCACCAACATATGGAAAGACATAGACAAATATCATGAAAGAAGACAAGTCCTGTGTGGTTTAGATTCGGAGACAAAATGATTCCACATTTTGAAGAAATATTCTGGAGATTATAGAGGTGTATGTACATTGGACTGACAAGTCCGTATTAACATTGCATCCCCTGTTTTCACATCATTACTCATTCACGCGCAGTTGGCAGCCAATCAGAAACAAGCAAACGAAAAAGAGTGGTAAGTGATAATGTTTCATTAGCAATACATTTTAAGTTAATTTTAATGTGGTGTTATTAGATCGTAACATAAAGAGCTTAGTCAAAGTACTTTAATTGTGCGTCCTCTGTTTCAAGAAAACATAAAGAAAGTAGAATAGACGCAAAAGGATCCATGGTTTCAAAACATATCAAACAAAAAAAAAACAACAACGATTATTCACATTTGATTAGAGTAACACATTAATAGGCTTTTAATCACTAAATTTGTTGACGCTTTAGGGCAGAAAACTAAATTGTAAAGTAGCAATAATACATGAAAACAAACAAACACTGAACCATAATAATCTAATAGAAAACAAAACCTAATAAAATCCCCCAGAAAGACAGAAAGATAAATGTACATTTCTTTTTGTATACGCTAGGACAAATAGGTACAAGCATTTCTTCTTCCCTAGAGTTATTAAAGCATGGAATGGGTTGCCTACATCAGAAAGTAAAACCAACGACTTAGCTGAGTTTAAGTCATGGAGCAACATCCGAGACTAGATAAATGCATAGACACACGTTGTACGTAATTATCTTCTTTTTTTATAGTAACCTCTGTAATTTATAAGATAAGATAGACACATTAAGTCAAACATCCATTATTTAAATCTCCTGATTGTAGAACTTTAATCAGTTCCCAATACCAAAAGTTCTTTTAATCGTAGCACACACAGTAAACGTAATCTTCAAGGACTCATTATTGCTCTCCAAACTATTATTTTGTAATTTAATTGACCAGACAGCCTGGTCATGTGGTTTGCGCTCCGAACTGTTGTCATAAAGTCCCGCTATAGAACTCTGCCATCCCGTGGCATCGTGCTGAAAGACTCAGGCTTGAACTGACAACATTCATGTCTAAAGAACGTTACAGACTTACTGAATAAGTTATGAGATGAACCAAAATTGTTAGAGTCAATATAAACTTTCTTGGTCGTATATTTCTAGATGTTTAGATTGCTCGTGCATTGCTCGTGCGTACATGTACACTCAAAAGGCTCACGCGCACCGTGACGTAACTCGTTAAAGAGATAGGATTTCACACACGTGATTGAATGATTGAGGGGGGAAAAAAAGCATTGCAGCTCTGGGAATGTCTCGAAGATGTCTTGTTTCACCCGCGTCTTTGTTTTGCTTGGCTACACACTCCCGCGGTGCTATGATCAAAGCCATCTTTCGACTTGATGAAGCTTGAAGTAGTAGTAGCGAAAAGTAACTAAAAAAAAAAATTCTCCCCCACATGTAAGTAACAGATTTTCCATCTCTTTGTCTCCGGTCAAGTTACCTTGCCACGGGGGAGAAAGGTCATCTGGGAAGGTGGGGTGGGGGGGGGGGAGAAAGATTAGGGGGGAAAGGGGGGGGGTCAGGATTGATTGAAACGTTTATTGCTGTTGACATAACAGGTACGACATCTGCCCAATAGAGACGCAGGGCGGCAATGAGTTTCAGAAGTTCAGATTGTGTACGAATGAGGGGTGGGGGTGGAAAAGGAGGGTACAGGGACCTAAGGGCGCCGTGTCTGGAACTGACGTCATCGGCCTCGTATACTCTAATACGCTAGTTTGAATATTTATATGGAAGTAAAGAATAAAAAAAAAAAAAAGCTTAAACATCTTTCCATTCATACTTGATGTGGCTTCAATATTTAGTCATATATATAGATTTGGTGACACGAATGTCCTGACGGTCAGATTGTCTGGTGATGACGTAATCTATGAGGTGCCAGTGTCTTGAGCGGAGATGCATCCAGGAAGTTTGCTTTCTCATTGGAAGATTGAATATTGTGTTCGATATGAGCAGCTTGTATTCAGCACAGGTCTGGAGTAGTAATAATCCGTTGCTGTTGCATTGACCTATCCCGCATTGGCCTAAGACTCCTTTCCAGATGTGATGGTCAGAGCCGACTCTTGCGTTGAAGTCACCGAGAATGAGTAGCTTTTCTGTTTTTGGAATATCAAGTAAGGTGGAGTTTAGTTCTTCGTAGAACTTTGCTATGGCATCATCTGGGTTGGGGTGTACGGGGTGTATGGGGTATCTAGGAGGGGTAGCAATGTTTAGTAGTATAGTAGGTATATATTACCCACCACTCGCGGGTCTCAATTTGCGTATCACTGTCGATATAGTTACTGAGAGTGTTTTGGAAACAATGAAACGAAATAATAATGTTATAAGAAAACGAATGCGTGAATGTAAAAATAGTATGAATGGAGCTATCAAAATAGCTCATCGACCTAAATCCATTTTTTTAATAAAAACATTTGCTTGTAGGCCTACATATATTTAGATCTAGATCTAGAGTCTAGATACAATTATAATAGATGTAGACCTACTATTATAAGAGTGAATTCAAGTGCCCAAGAAACGTATTAATTATTGTATGTTAGTATAATCACTATCACCCATATAGAGCCTCATGTAGCCTGTCCAATCATAGGGCGGGAGGAGGGTTAGAGAGTCAACGTGCGTGCGTGGTGTCCCGCATAGTTGGGCAACGTAAAGAATTATATATACAGATAATGAGGTAGTTTAAGCCATGCTAAAGATCAAATATATACATAAAGGAAATGTAAGGACACAGCTTCCCTGCTTGCATACAATGACAACCAATATGGACATGAACATGACGAAACGGAATCATACCTAAATTACACAGTCGACATTTCAATTTTAATAATATGGATTTTTGTGAAAGTAGCATTCAAACAAAACGAAACCAATCTAACGTACAGAATATTAAAAATAATTTATGCTAAGAAACAATTTCTTTTAGGTATAATTCATAATGTTATTCATATACAGGATTTCGAAAATCCTTATTTTTGGCTCATTAGTATTTTTCCCATCCTCCGTGGAACCAATAAGGGAACGTAATCTTATAACAACATGTAATAATCATAGAAATTGAATATTAACTTTGCCGTTATGGAACCTGACGGATAAAATGTATTTAGTGGCGTAGCTAGATGAGGGGGGTCCAAATATGAAAATCCCCCCCCCCGGGCCTCCACTTGAGGGGGGGGGGCATACTGTGTCAAAAAATTGCTTTTACATTAAATATGGCACCATTATTTTATGTCATGTTGTCAAATGTCAAAATGCAGGGGCCCCTAAAGAGGTCAAGCACCCCACCCGGGCCACAAAATCTCAAGCTACGCCACTGAACTCATTTGATCCTATAAAATCTAAAAACACATCTTTTCTGGTAAACGAGTTGGAAACAAAATATATTTAATTGTAATTTGTAAAGAACAATAACACTGCTTCTACAATAGCAAACTAACAAGATAACAGTAGGACCCCCGCGCCTGGCACTGGCCCTGCAATTTACATTTAGCATATACATTTTCGTCATGGCTATTTTCACAGGCTTTTAGAGATGTAGGATTAAAAGAGTTAAAATATCTAATGTATCGTACGATTGACGTAACTCTACTTAAGTCACTGACGCCTATTGCGCCTGAATTGCTTTCTATGCATGTTGCATAATATATGTTGATATGATGATCTGATTAATATTAATAGTTGTTATTGTAAAATTAAAAGAGGGGCCTCGCAAGCATCCATTCAATTGGGCCCCGCAATTTGTAAGGCCGGCCCTGTTGGCTGTTGTCTCTCTTTTTTTTTTTAATTAGGAGGCCTTGTGGTCGAGTGGTACTGAATTGCGCTTCAAAACCGAAGAGTTTCGAATTCGAATTCCGGTGAAGACTGGGATTTGATTCTGAATTACTAGAACGCCCCTGAGTCCACCCAACACCTATGGGTACTTGACTTTCATTGGGGAAGCAAATGTGGTGGACCTTTGTGCTGGTGACATTACGCCCCATGTTAACAGGAGTCAACGAAATTAAATGAATTTTACATCGTCTGCCCCAAAGACCGCAAAGTCTGAAACGGGTACATTAACTTCGTATGAATACGTGTGTGAGGAGCTTGTGTGTGTGTGTGTGTGAGAGAGAGAGAGAGAGCAGCATGTGTGTGTGTGTGTGTGTGTGAGCAGTATTAGTTGAGATCCTCGTAAACACGTGCGCACATCTAGAGGTGGGAGAGTGTCAGGTACGTAGAGAATCGATCGACACAAAATAAAATCCCGACAAAGACGTAAGCATGTGTTGTTCTCAGCTGTACTGATTGAACATGAAGTGTTGTTTAATGGAACCCCCCCCCCCCCCATCCCAAGCGACATCTCTTGACCGCACCACAATGTCTTTAATGTCACGTGAATAAATAGTGTCCGCTTGTAGCTGCAGCATTCTTGGAATATGTAAATACCGGTACAGCTCCGGTACAAGTACCCAATGTCTTTCTTCTAAAATATAGCTTGCTTGTAGATACAAGTATTTTTTTATGCATAATTGAATCTTTATTAAAGCTTTCGAAAAAGTATAGGGACCTTCACAAAATCTTGTCCCGAGGCCTCCACTACTTAAATCCGGCCCTGTATAGACCATTAGAGAAAGCTGCGCTGACATATAGCTCGCCTAGAGACAATTTCAGATATCTGCGCTGTTATATTGCTGTCTAGTGACCATCTGATTCTGCACTGTTATATAGGTATGTCTAGAGACCATTTGAGATATCTGCGCTGCTATATAGGTATGTCTAGAGACCATTTCAGATATCTGCGCTGCTATATAGGTATGTCTAGAGACCATTTGAGATATCTGCGCTGCTATATAGGTATGTCTAGAGAACATTTCAGATATCTGCGCTGCTATATAGGTATGTCTAGAGACCATTTCAGATATCTGCGCTGCTATATAGGTATGTCTAGAGACCATTTCAGATATCTGCGCTGCTATATAGGTATGTCTAGAGAACATTTCAGATATCTGCGCTGCTATATAGGTATGTCTAGAGAACATTTCAGATATCTGCGCTGCTATATAGGTATGTCTAGAGAACATTTCAGATATCTGCGCTGCTATATAGGTATGTCTAGAGAACATTTCAGATATCTTCGCTGCTATATAGGTATGTCTAGAGAACATTTCAGATATCTGCGCTGCTATATAGGTATGTCTAGAGACCATTTCAGATATCTGCGCTGCTATATAGGTATGTCTAGAGACCATTTCAGATATCTGCGCTGCTATATAGGTATGTCTAGAGACCATTTCAGATATCTGCGCTGCTATATAGGTATGTCTAGAGAACATTTCAGATATCTGCGCTGCTATATAGTTATGTATAGAGACTATTTTAGGTATCTGCACTGTCAAATAGCTCGGTCTATAGACCATTTGAGATATATAGTTATAGTCATATAGTTTACCTTTATTATGTAAAATGTCCCTCCCCCCTCATAGTCTTGATAAACAAAAATTTGTAGTTAAATAGCTTATTGACCATATCCGAATTATTATTTGAGCGGGGCCATTTTCGTATTGACATATCGCAGAAAATGTTAAGACAATGGATTGTATTTGTCTTCACTTTCTATCAGGATTATTACCGGTGCAGCTATGTGTCAGATAAGCGCAGGTAAGGACAAGGGGCAGACAATAGGTACGACCAAAGCGGGTTAATGCCCTTGTGTAACAAGTACTCCGTTATTGCGAAGGGTATAGATTTTTATTTTTATGTCTGCAGTAATACTAACCAAGAGGGGAAAGCAGTCTGTCACATGAGCATGACACCATTTCGGACGGATTAGAAAAATAAAAAATTCGGACTTTTTATTTTGGTGTGTGTGAACTTTATCATGTCAAGTGTGTTGGCAGTTCTGTGCGTGTGTATGAGTTTCAAGAGAAGGGGGGATGACCCCACGTGTGTAAAGTGTGCGGTTTTGACACACGAAATATTAATATTAGATGCTGTCCGCTTACCTTTGTTGCTGTTGCTGGCGGTGCTCTAGGAAACGGTTGATAACACGTCGCTGTGAAAAGATCCACAAAGGAATAATCAGTAGGACAATAAGATCCTGTTGGACTATTTATATTGTTGATCTGCACGCTTACAGTCATGCGTGATGGATTCATACCAGGACTTTGATTATTATTCTTTGCGTAAGTCTTACACTTAGATACGTTATGACCTAACTATAATTTGTGTAAACATTAATTTGAATTTTTAGTAAGATAGTGCTGCCGGGTGGTTTCAATGGTCCCGGGTTCGAATCATGCCAGTCGTCATCCCCCGTAGTCCAGCGGGAGGTTGAGCTAGGATGTAATGTTTAAATCTAACCGGGAATATATATAAATGAAAATAGGTCAAACTGGACATGCGCATCTGCGCGACCAACGACTGACAACTCGTGATAACGTAGAATATGGCAATATGCGCACTTTGTTTTCGGTTGACATGGGCTATTTGTAAAGGAGGCACCTGCCTGCACTTTAAAGTTAGCTGTCGCTATACGTCGAAGCTGAATATATTGAACGCTAATCGATTGATAACATTTAGATAACTTCAGAACCACGTGCATGAATCAGATGTGGAAATAGTTTAGCAATGTCTAACAAGGCATAAATCATGTCACATGATCGTCGGAAACTCACGAAAGTCTTCCTGCAAGGAACAGAACCAGGAAAGATGACAACAGGGATTTTTACTGGCTTTTGATATTTAAGGTTAGACTTAAAATATGTTATAAACTATACTTTTCTAAAAGATTGAAAATAAATAATTTTTGAAGTGTACGCGTATTTAAACCTTTTCGACTTAGCGCCATCGCCTTCACCTATCCCTTGGTCTGTTGAACCGTTTGCGCACCACACATGATCTGTTGATCGTTTTTCTTCATTCCTCTGTCTTTTGCCTTGGGGGGGGGGGAATCAATTTTAATCACCGGCCCGTCTATTCTTGTAAGTTGTCTTCCCATTGTTGTCTACATTTCTACCAACGTGTGGCATCATCGAAAATACAAATACCATAGAACCAGATCCTACACGGCTTCAATAGGCTCTGTGGGAATAAGTTTAGAAGGACCGGACAGTATCGCGTCACAGGCTGGATATAGCCCGCCGGTCGTAATTTGTGCATCACTGACTTCGTTCACATTTCCTTGAGGTTAAATACACACACAAAAAAAACCACAGATCAGACTAAAGGTTACGTGATTAGACCTACTTGAGGTGCCACCAGAAACTAAGAGACAGCTGGGGTGAAGGAAGTTTATTCCATTAATAGTTTTTGACAAGTAGATCGAGTGTTAGCGAATCTTAATTCAATATCTATGCAGAAACTAGATCTAGGACTATAGGGCTTAGTTCTACAAGAGTTACGGTTCCCGAGAAGGAACTTTAAAAAAATCACCTTCTAAATGTAATCATATCTTTATAGGGCTCTCTGTGTGTTTATGCTTGTTTATTTCTTACTGATCAGATCAGGTAGAAACCATATTGATTAAACGAAAAATCGATATTGATCATTTATTTGTTCAACAAGATCGTTAGTAGTGTAAGCAACTTATTTCAGTCATATGACTTACTTATTTCAGTCATATGACTCACTTAATTCAGTCCTCTGCTTAACTTATTTCAGTCATATGACTCACTTATTTCAGTCATATGACTTACTTATTTCAGTCATATGACTCACTTAATTCAGTCCTCTGCTTAACTTATTTCAGTCATATGACTCACTTAATTCAGTCATATGACTCACTTATTTCAGTCACATAACTTACTTTTTTTAGTCACATGACCTACTTTGGATGATTTGTTTTGGTAGAAACCTATCAAAGAAATACATTATTTGGAAACTTTAAATTCTGTTTAAATTCCTCTTTTTAGCTTCGAAACTCTTCATGGTTGGTCAGGTGGATGATCACGAATTTTGAAAACGGCTCTAAACGATGTTCCTAGAAATTTGAATGGTTATGTATATTTTTCGGGAATAACTTACTAGCTTATCGACCACAAAGAGAAAACTTTGGTATGACCTGTTATTTTTTTTTTAATTAATCATCTTTAAATTAAATTTTGAATTTAATAATACACAAAATCACTAATATCTCTCTAACTAGATCCATTATTCTAGTCTAGATTGCTGCTTTAAAAAACAAGCGTATGTAGGGGAAAGAACCGTACAATTATAGTCATATTGTGCAATACTGCAAGATATCCAATTTTCTATATAATACAAAATAAGTAGTTAATTATCCCCAATTAATTAATTAATTTTTTTATGATTTATGTGTTGCTTTTGACAATGAATAATAGTGCAAAGTTTCAACTTGATCAGAGGCTGATAAGTGGGAGAACTAACGTGTACAAGATTTTGACCAGACAGAGTGAGTTGATACAAGCTTTGTAAGTGAGGTTTGTAAAATTATCCTAAGCCCTAAGCTATTAGAGCAATTAAAAAAAACCCAACTCTGACTACATTATACCTAGCTATAAGAAAAAGCGGAGTTTATTTTGGGGCGATTATAAAGTTAAATGTTTCCAAACAAATACTTACAAGCTTCTCCGCTGCAGTGTTGGCGAGGAACGCTGAACCGTGACCTGGACTCCCATGACATGTGACCTCTAACCCTGTTCAAGGACACACAAAAAAAAAGGGTTTGGGGGGGGCAAGGTGTAAAGAACCAGTCACAATTATACGCACGTTAAGTGTCTTTTCACTTCGGAGTATTTTAATTTAGAGTGTCTTCATTAAGGTAAACACAATCGTTTTATATTTAGAAGTGTATAACAGACAACTCTAAATGTATGTACATGGCAGTGTTCTTTAAAAAGGGAATGCATTCTCGTTGATGTAGTAGATGTGAGTGAGGATAAAACGACAGAAGTTATATTTGTAGAGCTAGAGATTGATTTGTAAATAGAGGCTATAATTATTTTTTTTAAAGTTAGCTGAGTTTGGTTCTAAAGATGGTTCAGACGATTGTCGTAAATCCAATCGTTTGATTGTCGTAAATCCATGATTTCCATAATTCAAGAAGTTTGATGCTAAAGATGGTAGAAGTGACTGTCGTAGGGATACACGGTATGAGGAGTGCTTAAATCTATGTTGTGACACACTTGATGCTACACTGCATAGATCTAGAGACTAGACATACTCATACACACCAAAAAAGAAAATATGGGAGAATAACCTTCGTGTGTGTGTGTGGGGGGGGGGGAACTAAATACCTTTGGGACAGCTTTTGGAGACATTTTTAAAAAATCATGTTTGTGCTGGTATGTGTGTCTGAGTCTTATTGACATTGTTAGGCCAAGTGAAGTGTCCGTATAGCAATCATTAACAACTTTCCTATTAGCGATCTAATAACTGTCATAAATGAAGAAAGTCATTAGTGTTGACAGATGTAGGTTGAAACGTTTATCAGGCTCTGAACATCTTTTTATTTATAATGTTCATTACATTCAACTCTGAACTTTGATTTTGGAACATTAATAACAACATTTCTGGTTACATCTATGTTGTCAAATAGGACTAACTGATTCTTAAAAGTCATCATAACAAGTCGATGTGAATACACATGTTATCGTGTAAATATAACTAGCATGATATTTTAATGCTTAAAACCGTATCACTATAGTATCTCTCACTATACTACCTCTCACTAGAGTATCTCTACAACTAATCGATTTTTTTTTCATTAATCTGAACATCTTAGCTATCTTATAAAATACAGACGTTACTTCAAAACAGACGATGATTACGTCCTACGCGTCATGCGTCTAGTCATGCATGTTAACTAATGACTTAAATTCTGCCAAGTCACTGATTTTTCTGGCTGGCTCTAGCAACCCATTCCATTCTCTAATAGCACTAGGGAACTTGGAGCATTTGTACACATTTGTCTTACCAAACTAGGAACTAGGAATGTGCCTTTATCTTTTTGTCTTACTGAGTGTTTTAATAGATTTATTCTTATTTAAAGATTATCGTTCAGTGTTTTATGTATATTTGCTACTATCCAGGGGCGGACTGGCTATATGGGCAAACGGGCAAATGCCTGGTGGGCCGGTACCAAATGGGCCGGTCTGGTCGCGACCAAAGAAAAAAAAATTCAATGCAGACAACTTTAAAAAAAAGAAGTGACAGCAGAGCAAGACACAAAGGCCCGAACACGTATTCTTGTTGTTTTTTTTTTTTTTTTAATTCTTATTACAATTAATTTTTTTTTAATTGAACAAGAATATACAAAAAATACACTATATACTGTACGTAGTATCATTTGCAAAACGTTAGAACGTACTTTCTGCTATGCACGAGCGGCATGGACTGCTTTGATGTCTTCGAGGTTGTGTTTGGCCTCATCATTTTGCTGGTCGGCATGGGCCTTTGATGGCACTCCCATTTTTTTTTGCTCCTTCCCGCCCCCGTCTTTTAATGGTTCCAATGAAATTTAACCAAAAAAGAGGGATGAGAGAGGTTAAGTTAGAAAACATTGATATAACGCAGCAAAAAAAAATAAAAAAATATGCGCGACAATTAGCTCTTTAACAATGCTTAATAGAAATTAACTTTAACACATACACACAGCCGCGAAATTGCAAACCACCCAACTTATTCACAGCTCAATATGGGTATAAAGCTCTACTTTCTGCGATTTGAAAAGAAAAAAGTAAGTTTCTTGTTGTTTATTTGGAATAACATAGATCTAAAAATACTACACTTAGTGACTTAAGGCTTAAAAAAAAAATTAATTAAAAAATAAATCTAGATCTAAATCAATTTTTATACTATTATAATTAATGGCAAACTTATGCTTAGTATGAAGTCATTAATGATGAAATTTATGCAATTATTACAAAAATTTATATTATGCTGTCACATCCGATATTTAATGAAAGGAGATTTATATTTTAAATAACGGGTCATGGTATATTCATATACAAATCGCGTTTTTGAGAATGTACTAGGAGGAAGCAAGAGCTTTTCACATTAAGTAAGTGCCTCTCTAACCGTTCTGCTTTCTTTTATCTTTTAATGGAATGGGTTGCCCGAGTCAGCCAGGAAAATTAATGATTTAGAATATTTTAAGTCCCAGATCAACATGCATGACTAGATTGACACATGAAATGCGTAAGACGTAACAATCTTATATTTTGAAGAAACGTCTGTAATCTGTAAGTAATACCAAAAAGCTTCAAACTCATTAGGCTGCAATGGTATTGTTTATAGTTTTCAGACTACATACATGTATAAATAGAATACATTATGTAAGCCTACGAATGCATACATCCAGTTTTCGATGCGTTATCAAACTTTATATATTTCGTAGAGAATTAGGCTTACACCTATGATAAAACACATGGGCGTAGACGAGAGGGGAGGAGTTCAAACCATCACTGGCCTCAGACCTCATTGTCTGAAAGGGAAACTTTACTTACTGCCCCAGTGCAGCCAACTTAAGCAAACTACAGGTCAACAAATTTCATGAGCGTAACCAAAAGAGGTTTTGTGGTTTTCCAGTACAAAAACTAAAGCATTTTACCATTTTCTACCAGTCGCTGGACTCCACTGAATAGCAGATTTGGTTTTAGAATTTTTTAGCGGAAGAGTAGCAGGCTTATTGCACTGTAGATACCTCAGAATATGCATTTTTAAAGCTTAAAATAACGGAAATAATGCTTGGTTATGGGGCTTCGCCCCGCGCCCCACTGTGGAGAGCTCACAGTGCTCCCCCTGACTCATTAGCTGCTCTTTGGCGGCGTGTACTGTCTTTCCACTAATTATAGGAAGAGAGTATTCTAGGGTAGAACAAACGTTTGAGATAATGAAAGATCCGAATGTAATGAAGATAAATTACATATACACACACACACTAATATATATATGGGAATGGGGTAAAATTCCCCCCCCCCCGAAAATAAATGACATGCCATTTGTGGGCCGGTTTATACGGTAATGCCCGGGCCAATTTTGATACCCAGTCCGCCCCTGCTACTATCACGATAATATTTGTTACTACTAAACGCCTGGATCCATGTTCCATGACCAGTAGGCGTCTTAAGGGCCCTTGACAAAGTAAACATTATAAAGTTATATTTTGTCGATATAAAACATAATACTTGAAATACTTTAATTAAAACGTCTTTTTTACATTCACTGATGCCTATATTTTTTGTTAAGTAACTCTTTAGTAAGTAAACGATTGAAAGTGTTTTTAGATGGTATCAATTAAAAAACAATAACTAGTAATACTCAGCACCCTATGTTGTTTTATCAGCTTCAACACTCCGTGCCACATATTATTAATAGAGTTTCTAATATGGACCATTTGAAAATTCTTTTAAAATCTTCATTATTAAACATTTTAATATCAATAAACAAATCTGTTTCATGTCAAGAATGGTACATTACTTTTGCAAGGAAAAATTCAAAGTGTTTAAGAGCACAATGCCGAAATGTTTTTAAGGATCAAAAAGGTATTATGATCCACAGTGCAAGCCCTTTTTCTATATTATGAATTCGAATCAGTTTTCTTTAAAATAATTTGACCTCGTAACGACGAAAAAACGAAGAGAGGGATCACAGTCATCTTCTTGAACCCCTCTGGGGTACGCCCTTGTAACTCTAAGTTAATATTAGTGATTTAGGAACACTTAGTTACTATTTTGTATTTAACTATACCACATTCTTAAGTTTCCACACATGCGATGACACAGAGAACCACTGACTAAAGGTTGACCCCCTTCAATCAGTCTCTCTCTCTCTCTCGACATTCTTCGATCACTTAGATCGATGACGGCAGTGACTCGCTGTCAGAGTTACTATCGGGGCGGTTAATGGCCACTATCAGTGATGGTCGCAGCCATGCTGATCTGACTGGACACTATCGATAGCCTTACTGACAGCAGACTAATTGTTGAAAGATAGCCTTTACTGAATTACTCTTCCAGGTGGGAAAAAAACAGTAGGGGGGAGGGTAGCGGTGAGTAGGATAAGACCTAATTCAATAACCTCTCGCTCCTGTAGTGATATTGCAATGAATCATTTGATCTAACTGATTAAAGAAATAAAAGCTGAGCCTGTTGACCGCAATCTTGTTATAAAAACAAAGCATTATTTCACTGTCCAACTAAAAGGAAATTATACATCCGGATATCTCAGCATGATGCGGTGTTAAACCAAAAAAAACAACCCAACTCAACTAGATATCTAGAGCCCGCACTGCTAGCGATATTCTTCATATAATAATTGTCGATATGATAAACAAAATGTTATCGATATATTAAAAAAAAAGATGATTTGTATCAATTCTAGCGCTGACACATCCATTATTCCTAGCATTGTGTTAAGAGCCGATGGCATTACTGGGTGTTAGCGGATTGATACGCGCGTTCTGTAAAACAGCGGGGAAAAGCTCTTGACAATTGAACACAATTATGAAGATAATCTTTGCGATGTGGTTTTCAATTTGTTTGTTTATTTGTTGTATAATTAAGAATCTCTGAGGGGACGTTGCACTGTATAAGGTTTATTTGGGCATATGTTCGCAGTGTTTTGTATTCTTCATGGATGCCGGAGTTCTGCAGTAACGACGATTGGGACAAGGATTTGAGAGAGAGAGAGAGAATACTATGTTCAGGCGGAGGTAACAACTAATTCCAACTAAGTAGCTGAACACAGGCGAAAGGCCAACTCCGAGATGAGACAATCTAGACATGAGACAATCTAGACATGAGACAATCTAGACATGAGACAATCTAGACATGAGACATGAGACAATCTAGACATGAGACAATCTAGACATGAGACAATCTGGACATGAGACAATCTAAACATGAGGCAATCTAGACATGAGACAATCTAGAGTGTGCACCAATCAAACATTTAAACCCTGAAGGGAATCCGTCTGCGATAGACCAATCGTTATAGACATGCAACGTCACAACCTGTGGGCAGTGGAGACCAGTAGCTCGTTTCCACGTCACAGGTCTGTACCACGTGGCAACGAGCTATTGGTCTATACTGCCCACAGGTTGTGGTTGTGACGTTGCAGGGCAGAGTTGAGGCCTTCTACATCGAATTGACTCGGTCGCTCACCAAATAACGGAGTCCAAAAAACGTCTTCATTAACGAGACTGGACCGTCTCCATAGACGCTTACATATAAACTGTGTTTATTCCATAACCAATCCTGATCTCTGCTATATATTACGTTTTGAAATGCCCTTACTGGAAAAATGTTTGTAAAATGTTTTACATGTTTCGGATGTTCCTTCAGAGTTGAAGATAGTTTACTTCCTAGTCCAAATCTCCCGCAGGACGACGGGGAATGGGAGCGGGCAGGATTTGAACCCTCGACCATCGATAAATCCGAACGACAGTCCAGCGCGCAAACCGGACGACCAGGCAGCCATCCAATTGTAAACTAACGAAGCCTAATAAAAGCAACAGGTGATGTAAAGATAATTTATTTCTATATTGTTATAGAGTCATTGCTGTAACCAAGCTGTAGGCCTATAGGTCTACGAGGGTGTCACGTGGTGACCACAACGGCCATCCACATTCACTTCCTCAAACGTATGTCGGCTACCCGTTAAGTTTAGTGGACTCAGGGGGCGTTCTAAAAATCTAGTTAAAATTCCTAATCATCAACGGTACGGAAGCCTAGAGCTCTTCCAGGCAGCCACCACAGGACACTCTTTGGAACGCATTCTAGATAGATATATATTTCAGAGTGTGTGTGTGTGTGTTAGCGGTGACTATGCTTCTCTGTGTATATGTGCATGTAATATTAACCCCAACCCACCGCAAGTCATTCATTTCGATAACGTAATTTTCAAGACAGTTACGTGCAACAAACATTTTTACACTAAAAAAAAAATAATTGGCTAGTTCATTTGTTTAAAGGCTCTGGATGAGAGGAAATACTCAAACATGCAATACGTATATTATTCAACGAAATGAAAAAAAAGGGAGCTGAATCCCAAAATCATCTGTGTTCAGACATTTCCACACTCCCCCACCCCATAAACGCCAGCTGCACATTGTTAGCTACAAAAAAAAAGTGACCAATAGAAAGAAGTCACACTACAAGCACTATGTATATATATATATATATACTTTTTGAAAAAGGTTATGTAAGAGAAAGAACCTCACATTTATTATCATATTTCTCAATACTTTACGTTTTCATCATTTCTATACTAAGAACATTATGTGACTAATCGGTTAATTTTTTTGATTGATTCATGTGTTGTCATCGAAATTGAACAATTGTGCGAAGTTTGAAATTGATCCAAAAATGGAAAGTTGAAGAAACAAACGTTTAAAAAAATCCTGCCAGACGGACAGACAGACAGACAGATGGATTGAATGAATATACGCTTTGTAAAGAGCAATCTACATTCTTTCAACTAAGAACAGGACACAAAACCTCTGTTAAGTTACCATCTTAACAAAATAAATCCCACACACACCTACCCCACTGTAGGTGCAGATTGCACAGTTACGATATCGTAAACCATATCCTCTTTGAATGCCCCTTCCTAATCCACCTTAGGCAGACCCTACTACCACTTCAGCCCAACATAACCAACACCCTGTACAGCAGTGCTGAACAACTGAAGAGAACAGCACACTATTTTTCCTTGGCACAGTCTGCCAAAAGAGCTCACAGCGAAGCAGCAAAAAGCTGGCTAGAAGAGGAAGAAGAAGAGGAAAGGAAAAGGATAAATGGTAGTTTTAAACCAAACGACACATTCTGCCCATTATCACAATCCTCCCCTAAACCTTTTGTTTTACTAAGTTATGGTACTAACATTGAAGTTATGTATTTTTTTATCATTAGGGTTTCACGAAGAACACTACCAAGTGAAAACAACCAGGTGATAGGCTCTGGATTCAACGGAAAGCAATGAACGAATGCTAGTAATAAAAGAAATATTAATGGATTAAAAAGGTGAGATAGGTTGTGGATGCTAGTGGATATTTCACTTTTCGGATTATCTTGGATTATACATTGACCGTGGATGCTAGTGGATATTTCACTTTTCGGATTATCTTGGATTATACATTGACCGTGGATGCTAGTGGATATTTTACTTTTCGGATTATCTTGGCTTGAACGTATAGCTAATGTTGGAACTGTGTACTTCTGACACCAGAATCTGGTAAGTTGTCTTCACTTTTTTACTCAGGGTCTTTTATTATCCTTAGACATTGGCACTTATAATAAGGGACCTTAATCATGCCTCGATGTGACAGTTGTTATTGTTTTAATAATTAGAGTCACGTTTTCATAGCTGGTTCTTAATTATGGGTGAAATCTACTTATGGTCCTCGAAAGCAATTCTTTCTATATATTCAGATGTTTATGAATATCTGTTGTAAACGACAGTTCTTGAATTTAAGGTTTTATATCGAGCTAATGTTTACATTTGATTTCACTTTTTGTTGTTGCCACGGCCAGATTTACAGACTGTGAGGTTCACCTATAAACATCATTAAAAGGACAACCGGATCATGTATTGTATGTTATGCGATGCATTTCTGCGGAAATAAAGAAACAAAGTTATACAACTAAAGTTTATGTTATTAAACAGGTATATGGGATCGAAAATATTCGCACTCTGTATAACAAAAGAAGTCGATAAGGATCCTTACTTTTTTTCCAAGCTCTGTCGGTTTTATATTTCTTGATTCTAGGTTAATATGTTTTGTTGTGAATTTGTGGAAAGTAATACGTGATAGAAACAGGCCAGGAGGGGCCACCGATGAGCTTTATGTGTGACATAAACTCCTTTTATTATCTTGTTTGTTATAGAATTAAGGTCAGCATAACTGTTGATGATTACACCACAAGAGTGCAATACTTAAATGTATGCGCTGGTTATTCTTGGCAGGGAACCGATGCGGAACTATTTGTGCGTAATTTGATGTGAAACGGAAGTGTTGCCCCTGTATCGATTTTGGGTTAATTATAAAGTGAATATTATACACATGAAATTAAAATTTTGCCATTAAATTGATCGACATTTGTGAAAATGTTTTCATTTTCCTTGCTATGATCTAGATATAAAAATATTTACACACCCTATTTTTTGTTTTTGTTTAAGTAACAATTTAACCATTTCATACATTTCCAGAAAAGATTTTCTTTCTCCGCCCAATCAGTTACCTTCTCTTTGTTTGCAGTTTTAGACAAAGCTTATATCAACTCTGTCTGTCTGTATGGTATAGAGTTTAAATATGTTTGTTTTCTCCTATTTCCCAATCTCGTATCAAGTTAAAACTTTGTAGAACTATTCTACTACTTGATGAGAGATGTGAATATGTATATATATATATATGGATTTAGTCCCCTCATTGCGTCTTCAAACGTTTCTAGTTCCCACTTCCCATTCAAGTTAAAATTGTGCAAACCTATTCTTACATAATCGATAGCAATGCACGAATCAATCCAAAAATTAACCAGTTAGTTAATCATCAAGTATTAATTAATTACTAAACCCTGTAATTTTCAGATAAATGGCTGTAATTAGCAGCTATTTACCCTTAGCTTTGGTTTAAAAAAGTATTCTTATAAATATCTTTTCAAGTAATAAAATAGACTATGAGAAGAAAAGAAGAGAAAGCAAATGGGGGAAAGTGAGTGCGATGTAATGGAACCAAAAGAAAAACAAAGAAAATTAAAAGAGGTGGATTATATGAGATTTTAAAATAAACAGGTGAAATAATGTCAAGGACGCTTCATTGAAGATCGCTGTTGCTACCGAAACAATAATAATTACTTTGTGGCACAAGAGCTCTGTAAATTAATTCTGTATTGCGTAAAAACTTTCCTAATCATTGAAATGCATTTAAAAACACGCAGCTTATAAATACAAGTTTTTGTTTTTGTTTTTGTTTTTTAAACCGTATGCACTAAAAGCGTACTATTTCCTGATTAGCCTTCATTTGTGACAGTCCGGTCGACTTTATTAACTATATGACCCATGGATATTAGACATTAGCTTTACATTAGATACCGAAGAATCAAACGTAATGATAAAGTATTTGAAAAAAAAAAGTTGATATCGGTTCTAATTTGTTACACAGTTTTCAATAGACGAAAGACAACCACTGTAGACTTTTAAGTAGCAGCCTACAGTCGTTGCTGGTGGAGAATCTTGCATAACATTCACTCAGTCTTTGTTTGGTTACATAGTTTAAAAGAAATATAAATATTTACTGCAAATGACCAAGATTTAGCGTAGCTACCAAAGCGGGGGTGGTGGTTTGAAAATTATGTTTTATCGATACGATGAATACGTGGTAAATCACTCGGGTATGTGTTAGAATCTAGTGGGTATTGGGCAGATTTGAATTCCTCAATCTCTAATGGGCACCAGACATGTATTGAGAAAATCGAAGTCTATTAGCCACTTCGCTGGGCATCTAACACTATCGTAAAATGTAAGCATTGGAGACATATTCTTATAAAATAAAATGAGCTAATAGGTTAGTGGGGCTAATGTATATAGTGTGAGAACTATCGACTTACACCACACGTTTCTCTCTGCATAAAACACTCGGAAATGTTCCTCGCTGCTGGCCAGACCTGCGGATGAATAAACATTATCCTGACCTGGACATTGTTGCATTATACATTTGTTACATAAACGTTAAGGTACAATAATGTAGACATACGTGGCTATGTTAATAAGGAGATATACGGGTGGAAAGTAGGGGATGAATCTACGTGTCGTGTGCAAAAGGAAATCAAACTGCATGTCGTGTGCAAAAAGGGTGGTCAATTTGTAAAACCTTAAATTGTATATTAATTAGAACACATGGAGGCGCGGTGGCTGAGCGGTAAAGCGCTTGGGGGGGGGCCCGGGTTCAAATCCTGGTGAAGACTTGGATTTTTATTTCGAAATCCTCTGAGTACACCCAGCTCTAATGGGTACCTGACATTAGTTGGGGAAAACTAAAAGCGGTTGGTCGTTGTGCTGGCCACATGACACACCCTCGTTAACCATGAATCAGATGACCTTGACATCATCGGCCCTATAGATCACAAGGTCTAAATGGGGAACTGCCTCTATTATAACACATTCATTATCTAACAATGTTCCCTAAGAAAAAAAGTAGCAATGTAAACCGATTAACATCTCTGAAACTGCTCATGCTTCTACTACAAATGTATGCTTCACAGGGGCGTGTCAGCTGTGAGGTCATGCTGGGAAGACTTTTTGACATATTCCAGCTCGTTCTTCGGGTGTTAGCGCGTGAATTTAACGGCGTGACTTTAATGGTCTTTGGTTTGTTTACTGCCGTAGTTTTGTTTCCCAAAGACGATAACCAGTGAATTTGGAGGTTTAGTGAGACTTGACATTAAGGTTAGGGTGAAAGCGTTTCTTTCCCGGAATCCGACTTCTCACTGCCACGCTTTTTGAAATGTTTGCAATTAGAAGAAAACTAAAAATATGTGCATTCGTTTGCAGTAAACACTTTGGAACGGAAACTGTTCATTGCAAGTCAAGTCTAGAATATATCTTTTTTTTTTTGTTTGTTGATATAGCGCAGAAAAAAAAAATGACCTTGTTTGATTTAAATTTAAAATTCAAAGTGAAACAAATTTGAATAAAAGTTTTTTAAAAAAATGTATAGCTGTATTGCCAATAAAAAAATAGGCCTATATAAACTGTGCAAGTAGGTAACATACATCACTTTGACTAAAATATAGGCCTATATAAACTGTGCAAGTAGGTGGCATACATCACTTTGACTAAAATATAGGCCTATATAAACTGTGCAAGTAGGTGGCATACATCACTTTGACTAAAATATAGGCCTATATAAACTGTGCAAGTAGGTGGCATACATCACTTTGACTAAAATATAGGCCTATATAAACTGTGCAAGTAGGTAGTATACATCACTTTGACTAAAATATAGGCCTATATAAACTGTGCAAGTAGGTGACATACATCACTTTTACTAAAATATAGGCCTATATAAACTGTGCAAGTAGGTGACATACATCACTTTGACTAAAATATAGGCCTATATAAACTGTGCAATTAGGTAGTATACATCACTTTGACTAAAATATAGGCCTATATAAACTGTGCAAGTAGGTGACATACATCACTTTGACTAAAATATAGGCCTATATAAACTGTGCAATTAGGTAGTATACATCACTTTGACTAAAATATAGGCCTATATAAACTGTGCAAGTAGGTAGTAAACATCACTTTGACTAAAATATAGGCCTATATAAACTGTGCAATTAGGTGACATACATCACTTTGCCTAAAATATAGGCCTATATAAACTGTGCAAGTAGGTAGTATACATCACTTTGACTAAAATATAGGCCTATATAAACTGTGCAAGTAGGTAGTAAACATCACTTTGACTAAAATATAGGCCTATTTAAACTGTGCAAGTAGGTAGTATACATCACTTTGACTAAAATATAGGCCTATATAAACTGCGCAAGTAGGTGACATACATCACTTTGACTAAAATATAGGCCTATATAAACTGTGCAATTAGGTAGTATACATCACTTTGACTAAAATATAGGCCTATATAAACTGTGCAAGTAGGTGACATACATCACTTTGACTAAAATATAGGCCTATATAAACTGTGCAATTAGGTAGTATACATCACTTTGACTAAAATATAGGCCTATATTAACTGTGCAAGTAGGTGACATACATCACTTTGACTAAAATATAGGCCTATATAAACTGTGCAAGTAGGTGACATACATCACTTTGACTAAAATATAGGCCTATATAAACTGTGCAATTAATTGACATACATCACTTTGACTAAAATATAGGCCTATATAAACTGTGCAATTAGGTAGTATACATCACTTTGACTAAAATATAGGCCTATATAAACTGTGCAAGTAGGTAGTATACATCACTTTGACTAAAATATAGGCCTATATAAACTGTGCAAGTAGGTAGTATACATCACTTTGACTAAAATATAGGCCTATATAAACTGTGCAAGTAGGTGACATACATCACTTTGACTAAAATATAGGCCTATATAAACTGTGCAAGTAGGTGACATACATCACTTTGACTAAAATATAGGCCTATATAAACTGTGCAATTAGGTAGTATACATCACTTTGACTAAAATATAGGCCTATATAAACTGTGCAAGTAGGTGACATACATCACTTTGACTAAAATATAGGCCTATATAAACTGTGCAATTAGGTAGTATACATCACTTTGACTAAAATATAGGCCTATATAAACTGTGCAAGTAGGTAGTATACATCACTTTGACTAAAATATAGGCCTATATAAACTGTGCAATTAGGTGACATACATCACTTTGCCTAAAATATAGGCCTATATAAACTGTGCAAGTAGGTAGTATACATCACTTTGACTAAAATATAGGCCTATATAAACTGTGCAAGTAGGTAGTAAACATCACTTTGACTAAAATATAGGCCTATTTAAACTGTGCAAGTAGGTAGTATACATCACTTTGACTAAAATATAGGCCTATATAAACTGCGCAAGTAGGTGACATACATCACTTTGACTAAAATATAGGCCTATATAAACTGTGCAATTAGGTAGTATACATCACTTTGACTAAAATATAGGCCTATATAAACTGTGCAAGTAGGTGACATACATCACTTTGACTAAAATATAGGCCTATATAAACTGTGCAATTAGGTAGTATACATCACTTTGACTAAAATATAGGCCTATATTAACTGTGCAAGTAGGTGACATACATCACTTTGACTAAAATATAGGCCTATATAAACTGTGCAAGTAGGTGACATACATCACTTTGACTAAAATATAGGCCTATATAAACTGTGCAATTAATTGACATACATCACTTTGACTAAAATATAGGCCTATATAAACTGTGCAATTAGGTAGTATACATCACTTTGACTAAAATATAGGCCTATATAAACTGTGCAAGTAGGTAGTATACATCACTTTGACTAAAATATAGGCCTATATAAACTGTGCAATTAGGTAGTATACATCACTTTGACTAAAATATAGGCATATATAAACTGTGCAATTAGGTGACATACATCACTTTGACTAAAATATAGGCATATATAAACTGTGCAAGTAGGTAGTATACATCACTTTGACTAAAATATAGGCCTATATAAACTGTGCAAGTAGGTAGTATACATCACTTTGACTAAAATATAGGCCTATATAAACTGTGCAAGTAGGTAGTATACATCACTTTGACTAAAATATAGGCCTATATAAACTGTGCAAGTAGGTGACATACATCACTTTGACTAAAATATAGGCCTATATAAGCTGTGCAATTAGGTGACATACATCACTTTGACTAAAATATAGGCCTATATAAACTGTGCAATTAGGTGACATACATCACTTTGACTAAAATATAGGCCTATATAAACTGTGCAAGTAGGTGACATACATCACTTTGACTAAACTATAGGCCTATATAAACTGTGCAAGTAGGTGACATACATCACTTTGACTAAACTATAGGCCTATATAAACTGTGCCAGTAGGTAGCAGTTATAGCAGGCTGACGCATGAGCTGCTCCTTAAAAAGTTTGTGGAGGAGCATCACTGTAACACTGACCACCATTAAGCTCACCAAAAAAAAAAGATTGTCTTTGGAAAATGGTCAAAGGCGGTCTTAGTGGGCGGCAGGTGGTTTGGAAGCCAAGCGCTTTGCCACTCAGCCACTGCGCCCCTCCCCCATGTGTTAAGGGCCGCAAAGAATATGCCCAGTCCAAAGAGACCGACATCTAGGTCTTAAGCATGCACAGTGGGCAGAACATTCGAGGATCAGGCCACGTCGCCTTATGTAGTTTTGGGCATAACTGAAATAATGAATAGTGTACATTGAGGGAAAACTGTTAGACGATATTAACTCTTTAACTAAACCTGCAATTCGAATGAAAAGTTGGATGTTGAATATAACATGCAGCGTCATAATAAAAGAGTTAACTTTCATGGGACTCACCTTCGTCCAAGGCGAAACCAATGTTAAGTTTTCTAAACTCTTCTGTCCGAACGAATGTAGTCATTCCATGTACTCCACCGATTTCTTCATCTTTTGAACAAGACATAGAGATTAGAGATCACAATACAATGTAATATACAGATTAGAGATGCAATAGAGACTAGACTTTACAAGCATAAAGATTAGAGATTATATTAGACAGAGATTAGAGATTACAATACAGACTTGACTTTACATGCATAAAGATTAGAGATTATAATAGATTGAGATTAGTTAATAGAGAATACACTTTATAAGCATAGAGATTAGAGATTATATTGCATGGAGAGTAGAGATTAAAATAGAGATATTAGATTAAAGATTAGAGTAGAGATTAGAGATTACATTAGAGATTATAAATATAAAATAAAGTTTAGAAATTACAATGCAAATATATATGCAAATATATATATCTGTGGCATTTTACGCCTCGAGAGACGCTCTTTTCCTTTGCAACTTCTTGTGTGCCAAAAAAGGCCAATACACAGCTGCGGTCGCACCAGGCGCCGTTGCATTTTCACCCTTCTTTCTGCAACTGTTGTGCATGGCATCTGCAATCCGTGACCCTTCCTTTATGCTCTCTCTCCATGTGGAACTATCCAGTGCCACTTTTTCTCAGCTGTTAGTGTCGATTTTGAAGAGCTTCAAGTCACGTTTGCATACATCCGTATAACGTAAATGTGGGCGATCAACGGCTCTCCTGCCTTCTATTAGATCGCCATACAGAATGTCTTGTGGAAGTCGACCTACTGGCATTATATGAACGTGGCCAAGCCAGCCAAGGCGTCTGCTGCTGATAACTGCTGATAACGGAGCGGATGTCCTGGCATCCTGCTCTTCGTAGCACTTTCTAATTGGTTATTTTATCTTGCCACCTTATTTTAAAGGTCCGCCTTAGGCATCGGAGGTGGAAGACATTCAGCTTTTTTTCCTGCCATAAGTAGGTTGACCATGTTTCACTTCCGTACAGCAAAGTTCTCATCACACAGGTCCGGTAGACTAAGGCTTTAATATTGTTAGTCAGCAATATGTTGTCCCACACTCTTGCCTGCAACCGTGACATGGTGTTCATTGATTTCACTATCCTGTTGTTCATGTCTTTATCCAGTAGAGTGTTGTTGAATATGATGGAGCCAAGATAACAAAAGTGATCCACAATTTTTAGTGGTTGGCCATTAATGTTTACTTGAGGTGCAGTATTTGTGTTCTGAACTAGTATCTTAGTCTTACTTTGACTAATATTTAAGCCGAACTTCTGGCAAGCAGCAGACAATGAAGAACTGCGAGGTGAAATTGGATTACACTAGAAGAAAAAAATCGCATATTGAATACATATTTACAGAGAAACAATGTCACAATACAAATAACATACTCTAATAGAAAGGGCCAAATAAGTGTCGTAAATTCGTATTTACATTAAATATTAATATCATCTCATGTATATATAAGAGAGAACAATTGACAATGGAAATAATTACAGTTTGATATTATAGATTATAATAAAGATTAGTGATAACACAATACAAAGAGATTTAAGAATACTATTTCAATGGAAAGTATTATCAAAGGAAGTGGACATTTTATAACGTGACTTGTTCACATTGTCAAGTACTAATTAGGTTTCAATGAAGATAACTTTATCGTCATTGTGTATTCTTAATTAAACCTTTCAGAAAAATAAAAACACTGTTCTTTAAGGTATTGTATTTCTTATATTGGTACTGCGTTTATAACTTTGAAAAAATAAACAGTGGCGTAGCTAGGGATTTGGGGGCCAGGGGGCCTTGACCTCTTTAGGGATGGTGTGGCCAAGATGAAGATTTTATAACCAATCCAAACAGACTGATTGTTTAGACCATTGAATAATGCGTGAATCCAGAGTTCCTGTCTAACTCGAGCTGTCCTCGATTGTTTTTATTCGCTTGCTCGGCATCCACGCAACTATGCTAAGTCCTTAGAGATTGGCCTAGAACCATCTTCTTCGATTAACTTAAGAGATAAGATTACTTAAAACACATGCATGTGTAACACCAGCGATGTATGTAATCTTGTCACTCTTTCATTGCGTAATTGTATGAATGGTGGATGATAACTCTTTAAGAAATTTGTGTCATTCATGGACATCAATACATAAGAGGCTGATTTGAAAAGCTTTCGACCAAAAATTAATTTTTATATCTCTACAAAATCTTTTAGACCTCTGCACTTTTCCAAGCGATGCCCCTGCCTCTTAAGTCCGTCCAGATTGTACTAAGCCTCCTTTCTATTTCAAAAGCTATTCTTTCATCGTTATTTATTAAGTCACAGAGGCAAGAGTATCGCTAGAGGGACCTTACCTTGGATTGCTTTTACTAATTTGTAAACATCTTCAAAGGTTACTTTATTAGGCCATAAAAATGTGTGTATTATTTGAAATATTACTGAATTATGAGACTAACATAAGTGTCAGTCTTTTATTTTCTATAAAGTTAATACTACATAATGCTTAGAGTATTATATGTATATCCATTTACATATATCAAGTGATAACATTATTACAGTGTTCTATATATTTTTTTATTTTTTTTTGATAGCAGATAATATATTTTGTGTACTATAAACTGTTTTAAATAATATTTTTTAAAGAAGTTTTCTTATATCTAATATACTTTAACTCAAATGTATCTATAGTTAACCCCCCTTGAAATATGAAACAAATATACATCTTTCTTAAATAAACAGGTTATTGACAAAATGGAGCTCACCTGGGCCAAATACCACGTGAAATGTTCTAGGGAGTTGAGTCCCTTGCTGTCTGAGTTCCCTGATCGCTTCGAGGTATCTATGAAGACAGTGGAAATAATTGTACATTTACCATTGCCTGGTTCAGAACTTTCGCGATGAAGCGTGATATAAGGATTTCTTGATTTATGGTCAAGTGACTTTAATACTATGGCTTCTCTTAGTCGCAAAGCAAGCATGGATTATGTCAAAGAAATGAGATGAATGCCCGGACATTAACACACACAGCATTTACCACTCCCCACGCAAGGGCAGCGGCAACTGCGAATACAATTCGTGATGAGCAGCGTCGCAGCCTCTGCCAGGGTGTAACAATGTGTGCTGCAGAGCTGCCTAGGGGTCGCCGGCTCCAGATTTTTCCTCAGGATTGACTCTCGAAACTTTTTTCTCATCTAGGTAAAGCTGAAAAGGAGCAGATGTTTGAATGTAGACTGTTGCTTCTCATTGATGGGTGGCCAGCGAAAGGATAGCGAGCCCCTCCTGCCAGAAGCTTCCTGGTTAAGGCGCAAGTGACTTGCTTTTGCCCCTTCTCCTGTTAGTGATAACAGTTCCGCCGGACTGGTTGTCAGAGGCTGAAGCGCATGTTATTAGGAAGCATGTTGTAGGTAGTGGAGTGTTTATGTCCATTACCGCTTCCGGGAACAACAGCCTTACAGAACAAAGTGACATTTATATGAAGTTTTAAATAGAATAATACTCCTGAACAATGCTACAAGGACTAATGAATAATTTAATCATTTGATACTTACTGAATACCGACACATTTCATGTCCTGTAAATAAAAAATTGAGCCAAGAATCAAGAGATTACCAAACCATAATTGTATATTTTAAACATAACATGAGATGAAATGTTCGAATGAAAATTGGAATTATCATATTCTATCTTACATATTACTGACGTTAGTTAAAAAAAAAAGATAATTTCGTCCTACGCATTTCATGTGTCAATCTAGTCATGATTGTTAATAAATGTCTTAAACTCTGCTAAGTCGTTGGTTTTCCAGGCAGATTCAGGCAACCCATTCCATTCTCTAATGGCACTAGGAAATAAGGAGGATTTTACGCACTTGTTCTAGCGTATGGAATAAGAAACCATTTACAACATTTCTTTCATAGACTGACCACAGAAACTAAATCTTCTGCTTTTACACCAATCAACTTCATGCTTTAACTGCTAGTCTGTTAAAAGCTTTGGAAGACAACATTGAGGAAAATCAGGAGCTGGTGACCCTTGGGCAGCATGTGGCACACAGTGCTACAGCCTGACAGAAGCTGATACGCTGCTGATTCCAGACTGCATCATATATTTACCGCTCTTTTGGACACATCAGCTGCTTGGAGAGGGGGAAACTGCTGTGTGGCAGAGGCGTAACTACGAATTTTCCATCGTTTTGGGCCCCGGAGGGAGGGCTTGACCTCTTTGCAGGCCCCTGCATTTTTGCGTAATATTTAATTTTTAATGTAAAAAAACCCACTCACTTGGGGGCCCTCTCTTGAGGGGGTCCCGGGGTATATTAAAATTCTCCCCCACCTCCCCCACCCTAGCTACGCCACTTCTGTGTGGGCAACATCGCTCTGACCCTAAACAATGCCCAGGCTTTCATCACGTTTCTACGACCATAGTCGTTCTACGACTGAAGGAGGCCAACCACTCTATGATTATCTCCCTTTTCATGCCCACACATTTCGTTCTTCAATTAATCTTCCTCGTCCTTTGTCAATCTACTTCTCTCGTGATACCGACCTGTGTTCCTCTGCCGTAAATGTTACCCTGCTCATCCTTGTAGGCGCTCAGGGGCGGATACTTCCAATGATCCTAGACCAACAGATACAAAGACAACAAGCAAAATGTTTTAAAAATCATTAACAAAAAATAGCTTGTATAAGGGAAAGAACGCCATACTTACAACTATATATCTTCAATCATGTAGACGTTATTTCCCTTATTCGATATCAGACAAAACAATTACCAATAATTAATTGACAGATTGATTTACTTTTGTAGCTAATTAGTCTTCTGTCAAGTACAATAAATAATTGTTAAAAGTTTAAACTTGATCGGAGAATAGGTGTGGGAAAAAATGACATGTACACTTATTTAAGGGGATTAAACTTACAGATTTAGCCGTATTTGTGAATAATGAAGGATTACTTTCCCTTGTTGGTATAGAACATAGTAATTAATTAACAGTAATTAATTGACTAATTGGTAAATTTAAAAAAAAAGATTCATGTCTTGTCTATAACAATGAATAATTATGGAAAGTTTCACCTTGATCCGAGAATGGGTGTAGGAGAAATAACGTGTACAGAATTTTTATCAGACAGACTGACAGACAGAGTAGGTTGATATAAGCGTTGTCAATGTACCTATACAGTGAAGGTATCATTTTCCATCTCAGAGCTACCAACTAAAGTCGATATAAGCGTTGTCAAAGTACCTATACAGTGAAAGGATTATTTCCAATCTCAGAGTTACCAACAAAAGTCGATATAGTCGTTGTCAATGTACATATACAGAGAACAGAATACTACACATCTCTGAGTTACCAACTTAAGTCGATATAAACGTTTTCAATAGACATATACAGTGAAAAGAATACTACCCATCTCAGAGTTACCAACTAAGGTCGATATAAGCGCTTTAAATATACATATGTTGCGAAGAGAATGCTACCCATCTCAGAGTTACCTAACACTTTACTCATGTATATATAAGCCACAAGACAACAACCGGGTCACTAAGGTCAGTTAGTACGCACACCAGTATATCTGTCTTTAATAATGAATGATCTCTCTAAATAGGTTTTGCTTTTTTTCAAGGAAACCTCAGAATTTGCGCTATTCAATTTTTAGCTTTATCATCATAGGAATCCTTGGGCCTTAAAGGCCTCTTGTTTGCCTCCTTTTTGGGGCTTTATATGCCTCTTGTATGGGCCCTATTGCCTCTTTTGTGGGCTCTTTATTTTTTATTTTATTTATTTATTTTTTTTTTTTTAATTTGTAAGTTCTCATAATTCACAAGTATTAAACCATAAAAAATTGAAAGTGATTTCCTATGCCACAATTTTTTAACGAAATATATATCATACAATCCATATTATACAAATTATGTATACAGGTGTGTACCATTCCTAAAACATTTTCGTATATTTAATAACTTTCGCTAAATTTGTTTTTGTAATACGGCCCTACAAAGCGTAAGCACAATTCTTTATGCAATATGCTACGAATAATTCCTATAAGAGCTCTTTCTCATTCTGCATATAATTTTAAAGACATATTTTCGTATATTTAATAACATTATTCAGTTGTAGATCTAAATTTCTATCTTAAACCGTGAATCCTTGTCAAAGATAGCTGCAAATTTCTTATCCCACATGCTAGGACACATTCCTATAAGAACTTTTTCCTTCCTTGTGCCATTAAAACATGGAACATTTCGGCTGAATTAAAGTATATTATATAATGACATAATGACCTTTTAAGCTCTTTTAAACCCGACTATGTAACCTCATGGAAGTATGAGGGACGTAAATGTCTCTTTGTAGGAATGCACGGCTGTAATTTATCAGTTTTTCGTTCCACAATTTACACAACTTTTGTGAATTTGGAGAAATGATGAATCTTGTTTGCGAGCTTCCGGTTCCGTTCCCGCCTTTGCAATGTTCTCGGTTCCACTACAGTCTGCAAAATTGTATTCTTGTACTGTCGCCATGCCTTTTAATTCCCCCCCCTCCCCTTATCTCTCATGTACAACTCTCCACTACTGTAACTTATTCATTACCGTGAATAAGGGTGGGCTGGGGTGGCTAAGAGACAGGGCTGCTCTTGCAGGAGCATGTATCCCATGAGGCCTGATTGCGCGTGCACGTTTCATTTGCGCAGCATACGTTAAGGCTTGGAAGCTGGCTCTTTAAAAAAAATAATTTGCTGTTAGAGCCTTAATTGGGTGCCACAGTGTTTTTTTTTTAAACAGTTTTAAGAATATTAGTGATCTTGTTAGTATCACTGAAAGAGGTTCTATCCAAGGCAAAAAAAAAAAGAGAGGAATGGAGAAAGACGGTTGACAAATCTTGTTGGTGCCCCAACGGTCCAAGCGATTGAATTTTTTGATTGCCTTTGACGAAATATACACTCATCATGTGTCATGTACGGCAAACTATGTAGTTCACAGCCGGGTCTGTTTTGTTGACGTGATATACAGCTCTCTTCTTTAATTAGCGAACTGGGAAACGTGTTGATTTATTCGGATTGAATTTCAGCATCGATTTAAGCCAGCTGTTCACTTCGCACTTCGCAGTATTTAGCGGAACACTTGGTCTACTTTTGTAGAGAGATTAATTCCCTAGGGGGCGCTGCTAGTTAATTATTCCAGTGGTTCATGCAACACCTATTTAGGCCAGGCCAAACACTTATGTTCCTCGGAACCCTGTTTGGGAGACACTGCTTTAACTCTTTCTCTCCGTAATTATTTACCACATTCTGATGGAATCAACGCTGGTATCGTCAGTTAGGAGAGAAAGAGTTAAGCTATTAATATAAAAATCCTAGATTAACAACGCAATCGTTTTAGGAATTCCTTCTCTGTATGCATAACAAGGTCATTTTATTTTTTCTAAGTTAAACAGTGATTATGTTTGCAATAAATTATTTTCTTTAATTAAGCGACTCTGCCCCCCCCCCCCTATTTTCCCAAAACACAAACAGTACCTACGTAATACGAATCTCTGCGCTACAGAAACACCCATCCGATTACAGAACACGGTAAATGAACAAGCGAATGTGTTAAACCTGTTATCCAGAAGACCTACCGGAAAAGACGGCACCACATCTGTGTGGCAGTACAGCATGACTGATGGGAGTGTTACGTCACTTCCTGTCCAAGTGAGGATCTCCATAGTTCTGTTGGGCGTTAGCTGTGATTATTGAAGTCAACATAACACAATGATCGTGTTGTTCTAAAATTGATGTATGAACAATACCTAGTAATATTTACACATTCTTTCTAGCTCAGAATTAATGTGTACCCTCCCCCCTTTCCCGAAATTATGCATTAATGGCCGAGAGGCGAAAGCTGCTGGGTTGCCTATAGAGGAGCTTGAGTTTGAATCTCGACTCGAGCTGAGTTATTTAATACATGCCTGCTGAGCGCCTAAAGGCATCCCAGAAACATTATCTCTACATGTATAGTTTTTACATCCCCGCAATTCCACAAGAAATATTGGAACATATCGCACTAAACATACTATGAAGGATGGATTAGACCAAAATGTTTCCCACACTTTTTTCCTGAACGGAACACTTCGCACATTCTGAGTATTTAGTGGAGCACTTTATTTTTTAGACAGATTAATTCACGTGGTGGTCTATTAACTCTTTCTTTCCTAATCGACGATGCCAACGTTGATTTGATCACCATTAAACTAAATTGATTTTTGTATTTATAAACTTTAATTTGTGTTATGTTAAAAGGGAATGCTTTCTACTACAATTTAATACCAAATATAACATTCTTAGACCACTGCAACCTATGCGGCCGCAGTGGGCCGCACATTCATAGGACCCCCGCGCTAAAACATTATAACTTATATATTTAAAGATTTCCCGCGGCCTTCTGATTTTCCAGGAGCTTCTGGAAATCTCCTAAAATTAAAAAATGTACGAAAAAGTCCTGGAAATCTGAAAGTATTTAAAATTTCCTGAAAACTCATAAAAATCTCTTTAAAAAAAAATTGTCATTTTGGGGTGTCATTCGATTTGAAAAACGCATATCCTAATCGCGATGTAAAAGAAAGGCATTGTTAGTTTTCATTTAATAAAAATGTAAAGCAAGGATAAATGTATTTTCCAATACAAAATTTTAATTTTTACTTATTATCCTTATCCCTATCCTGACTGGGCCCCGCGCAATCCAGTTCGCATATGGCCCCGCAAATGTTAGGGCCGGCCCTGGTTAGATCAGCATGTGTTAGAAATAAGGGAGAGAACTCTTTCAATATCCAACTTTTTTTACTCTCAAGTTCCCATATGACAGCATAGCTGCAACAATTAATGAACTGTTAATGCATATTCGTAACAACTAGCTTCATAAATCAATCACCTGGACAGAGGTGAAGGTCAAGCCAAGTTCAGCTGCATACTTTTCGTAAAACCTGCGAGCGCCATCTGGTGAATAAATAATTACACTAATTGGTGAGATTAGTTTTTTTTTTTTTTATGTATGACTCTTTTTTTTATATTAAGAGCCACATTTTGTTTTTAAATACAGGCTGTCCTTTTTTATTATATTAAATTCTGAAACAGTTCCTTCTTAATTAATAAAGGCTAATTGGTCTCTGATTTACTACACATGGTTAGCCTTATATCATAAGACAAATATCAACCCCCTCCCCCCCCTGGTCTGTAATAAAACAATATATCGCCGTCAGCCAGAAAATAGAGTTATGGAATTTATTTTAGTGGTCGATTTCAAAACATATTTGAGAACTTGTGTTCTGGTTGCGCGTGTTGGCTGACTGGTAACGCTCTTGGCTTCCCGAGGGTTTTCGGGTTTTGAATTTCGGTAAGGGCAAGAATTTAGATTTTTTAAAGGACGCCCCTGAGTTCGCCCAACTCTGATGGATACCTGACATTGGAAAGCAAAGGCAGTTTATCGTATGTTAGATAGCTAGTTTAGTTAGTTGGGTTGCGCACTTTATTAGACTGACGGTGAACGTACATTTTATAGTGACGACATAGACTTTGGGTTAGAGATTAGAATAGACTTTTAATTAATCAGTTACTGCTAGACTCTTGAGGGGATAACATCGTTTATTAGTGACAGACTAGACTGTGGCCCATTCTGTATTAAACGTTATTGAACTTGAGAGAGCTTGGTCATTGAGTCTGTGTTCCTGTTAGTACCTTATCTGTATTTGTGACGGTGTGCATGATTTCAAGAACTCGCGATTAAAATACATCAAACAAGGTACGCACGCACTTAGTCTAATTTAGCATCTTCTAGAAATACTTCAGCTACATTTGGTATACACATGCATCCGTTACACGTAGTGCTGGCCACATGGCACCTTTGTTAACCGTCATCGATTAAAAGCAGACGACATTTACATCGTCTTTACATCATCCTCGTCGCAAAGTTTGAAGGGGTACTTTACTTTAAAATTATTGCGTGAGCACAATGCCATTTTGAAATGAACCAGCAATAGTATTGATGAATTTTCCTTGTTTAAATTATGTCTGTAAATGATACGTTTGGACAGTCTGAAAAGATTAATTGTTCCGATGTAGACCGAATTCGTCAGGGCACAACGAAACGCGGGTCCCGAACCCCGGACCATCTTGTCGATAGCCAAAAAACCATCGTTATTTGATTAGGACGATGCGATATGACTTCACCGGCTTAGAGACCATTTGGTTTGGTCTTGATAACTTAAACAAGTTTTATCTGTTATCAGTGACTGTCTTCAAAGAGTACTTTCAAATGTTGTTAGTTTAATGATGAGCTATAGTCTGAAAACATATATTGAAGTTACTTGCCCAAAGTATGTCTTTAAGTTGTCTCAAATGCTTTATCACGAAGATTCAAATAGTTCTATCCCTTTGTTAGTAATCATGGCACTTAAAGTCAATTAGTTAAGCAATCATCGCAGTAGTTTTTCACCACAATTCTTCTTCTTCTTAGTAGTATTATTAATTATTTATCTATATATGACGAGGTATATTCCTTTTTTCAAACCATTTTTGTTTAAATAGCTAAAGAATTTTTGTTTCATTGTTTAAAACAGCTTGCAAAATCCAACATTTTGATCGAATTGTACACTAGTCGTGTATAAGCTCCAGAGTGATGTAATGCTTCAAACTCGTATCTCATTGTGTTTAAACAAGCAAAATATAAAAGCAAATTAAATAATACAATTAAGCCTTAAGGGAAGAACTCCACACTTACAATTAAATATTTTTAAATAACGTAGAAGTTGTTTCACATTTTCGATATCAAAACAATATAATTAATTACACAATAATTGGCTGACTAATTGGTTATTTTAAATTGATTCATGTTTTTATAGTTACAATAAATAGTTGTTTAAAGCTTCAATGATATCCCAGAATGGGTGATGGAGAAATAACATGTACAATTATCTAAGGGGACAAAACCACACATATTTAGATCTAGCCATATATGTGAATACTGAAGGAATAATTTCTCTTGTCATTATGAAACAAAATAGTTAATTACCAGTAAATAATTTACTACATTTTTTTTTATTGATTCACGTATTATCTTCGCTAATGAATTATTGTGCAAAGTTCTAACTTGATCCGAGAATGAGTGTGGGAGAGATAACATGTTCACAATTTGAGTGAGTTGATATGCTCTTTGTAGCAACTTGCGCGTGCTTTGTGTGTAGACTATGATGTAATAGACTCAGGCCTTTTCCAGGTAATTCTTCTGGAAGAACTCATACAAGACTGCCAGGACTGATGAGTCTAGAGTGTAACATTTTCCTAGAAAAACCAGGTGTTTGGTTTTCTCTGGCATTGAGAAGATTTGAAGAAACAAAGAAAACTCTTCGCCATATTTCATGAACTGAATGCATTCAACACTTAAATATAGCTTTGGGCGTTCTCGATAAGGGGTAAAGCGCTTTACTTCCAAACCGACGTTGTTTTTTTTAATAGACGCCCTTGAGTCCAGCCAACTCTAATGGGTACCTAGCATACGTAAGGGAAATAAAGGCTATTGGTCATTTAGAGTGGACACTGGACATAGATACAAATGACTTTTACTTTTACATAATCTACACCCATAGATCGAAAGATCTGAAAGAGTTTACCTTATATATTAGCTGATATAAAATTTACGACATTAAAATTACCTTGTTTACAAAGCCGTCTGGGTGGACCCGTTCTTGTCTCCCATTTCCCATTCTCGGATCGATTTGAAATTCATCAGAGTTATTTATTTATAGTCGAAGACAACATATAAATCAATTTTTTTAAAAATCTAACAAATTAATTAATCAATACGTGGTAATTAATTACTTTTTGTTTTATATAGAAAAGGAGAGATGAACTGTGCAGTATTGAGAGATATGGCAGTGATTGTGCGGTAGATTTCCTTATATAAGCTTTGTTTAAAAAAAAAAGTTTTTTTTTGTTTTATTTTGCTTGTTTTAAGGATATGTTTTTCTTTATGGAAAGGTGTGACCACATTAAAACACACCCATTCTCCCGCCCCCCCCCCCACTTCACCAAACAGGGTAGTCAGAGCTTTTGCTATAAAGATATATTTGAATAAATAACTTTTTTTTTTTCACCAATGTGTCTTCTTTGCCTCAAAAATATTGCATGCCACTCTAGGCTTCGGGGATCGATAGCCACTACATTCTAGCACCTGGACGAAAAAAGTCCTGCAATTCAGACAAGAGCACACCATTGCTTCGGGGATCGATAGCCACTACATTCTAGCTCCTGGACGAAAAAAGTCCTGCAATTCAGACAAGAGCACACCATTGCTTCGGGGATCGATAGCCACTACATTCTAGCTCCTGGACGAAAAAAGTCCTGCAATTCAGACAAGAGCACACCATTGCTTCGGGGATCGATAGCCACTACATTCTAGCACCTGGACGAAAAAAATCCTGCAATTCAGACAAGAGCACACCATTGCTTCGGGGATCGATAGCCACTACATTCTAGCACCTGGACGAAAAAAGTCCTGCAATTCAGACAAGAGCACACCATTGCTTCGGGGATCGATAGCCACTACATTCTAGCACCTGGACGAAAAAAGTCCTGCAATTCAGACAAGAGCACACCATTGCTTCGGGGATCGATAGCCACTACACTCTAGCACCTGGACGAAAAGAGTCCTGCAATTTAGACAAGAGCACACCATTGCTTCGGAGATCGATAGCCACTACATTCTAGCACCTGGAAGAAAAGAGTCCTGCAATTCAGACAAGAGCACACCAGAGCTGTCACACAAAAGGAACGAAACAATACAGTGCAGAAAGGTCGTAGTGGAATATAGACCCAGAACTGACAGACTAGACCAGACGACATTAATGTCAAACCTTTGTCATTGAATGTAGAAGTGAATTGGCCAAGTCGAAGGAGTACTGACATAAACATTGAATAAAAGCAGGTTTGATTGAAATCTTATTTTTTCTGGTCAATTTTTTTTTCCAAGGATACGTCTAAATTTACAAGCAAACTATTTTTGTAAATACATGTACGTTTAAAAAAAAAACAAAGCTTATGTAGGACAAAAAAAAAATGCACATATAGGGTCATATGTCTCAATACTGCAAGATTTATCTCCCTTCTTATATGTATATATACCTCGCTTAGTGATATAGTCTCTCTCGCTCTCTCTTTCTCTCTAAAAAAAAGGTACCGGTACTCCATACAGGTACGTACCGTCACAAAAAGCCCTGAATATATATATATATATATATATATATATATATATATATATATATATATATATATAATATATATATATATATATATATATATACAAATACTCTCTATTAGTTAAAATATGGGACAAACTCTGACGTATTAATTCTAAACGTACAGACATTCTATTGCTAAACTAAAAATAATCTTAGAACCATTTCATTATATAGGCTAAACTGTGACGTTTTGATTCGGTAAACTCTCTAATCCTAGTAAGTCTATCCAATACTCAAAGTCTTACCATAATCTGGGTCAGGGTGTGACGTGTTGATTCGGATGTACTCTCGAAACCTGGTCACTGCGATGGCCTCTGAGTCAGTCTCCATTCCTCTGCAGGTGTATGGTGACAATACTTTAAAAAGAAAGTAACACCCTGTTACAAGATCTAGATCTAATCATGCAGTTTTAACACACCTAGCTAGGCCAAAAACACGTCGGCCGCATAAGTAGGTCACTAATGTATTTGTTATCTAGGGCACAGACATGTGCAGCTGTGTAGCACATAGACTTGCATGCTCATGAGTTTGCATATTTCTAGACAATTTTTTAAAAAAAGTGTATGGTGATACAACCTGACTGGAATTTTAACGCTCTTCAAATTTGTGTTTTTAATTAATTATTATTTTCAGCCTATGTCACGGCGAGACAAAGACGGCTATCAGGTTTTGTGCTATGCGCTTCGGACTGCTCCTCGGTGGTCGTGGGTTTGAACCCTGTCTGCTGCCATCCCCTGCTCAGCCCTCAGTTCAGATTATAATTTTAAAAAAATTCTGATGGAATCTGTGAAAAGTAAAAAATCTTAGAGTTATTTCTCGTCGAGATATGTCAAATCTGGAGATGTCAAATTTGAAGATTTACCAAATTAAAAGATGTGTCTTATCTAGAGATATGTTTAAAACTTAGTTACCTTCTAGGCTCTGCAGAGTTAGTTATTATTATTATCTTTTTTGTTTTTTGACCGGGGATCTTCTTGCCTTTTTTTTTCGGCCTCACGCCCTTTTGTTTGATGGACACCTACTGCTGACATTAATTTTACCAATTAATTTCGGGGAGATAAAGTCCAAAAGTTGAACGATCTGAACTCAATCTCGAAGGGTTCAAGCCTCCTCAAGCCAACACACTAACCACGTCTTAGGTATAGTTTTGAAAAAAAAACAACCCCACTGTATTGAATAAGAAGCTAATTCTAATCTCTCCTTTGTAGGCTAGAGTTAGGTAAAAGTGTCACATTGAGAGGTGTAGTTCCAAGTAATGGAAATATAAAAAAAAAAAGGAATAAATATACCCTCACTTTATTCTTCGTCTTTTTATTTACTTATTACATTCGATTCAATCAGTTTTGATTTGTATTTCTATGGTTAGGCCAATAATAGAATATGCATCCTCTGTTTGGGACCCCTCAACTCAAGAAAACATTAAGAAACTGGAACATAAAATAAATATTTAAAAATAATGAACAGCCTATAAAAGTATTATAATAATACTAAAAGTAATATTAATGATCCTCCGTTTGGGACCCCTCAACTCAACTGGAACAGACACAAAATAGAGCAGTGAGATTCATAACAAACGAATATTCACACGTAACCTGAGTAACACCTTTAGTAATATCACTAAATTTAGAAAGCCTTCAGGATAGAAGACTCTAAAGTAAAGTAGCAATTATACATAAAACACTGAACCATAATCTTCAAATACAAAAACAAAATCTAATAAAATACTCTGAAAGACACAAAGATAAAGGCACATTCATCGTCCCATATGCTAGGACAAATTTGTACAAAAACTCCTTCTTCCATAGTGCTATTAGAGCATGGAATCGGTTGCCTGAGCTAGCCAGGAAAACCATTGACTTGGCAGAATTTAAGTCATTGGTTAATATGTATGACTGACTGCATGACGCGTGGGACGTAATCATCCTCTTTTTTGAAGTAACGTCAGTATTATATAAGATTAGATAAGATTAATTAATTAATTTTTGTTTAAATAAGATGTCTTCAAAGAGTAAATTTAATCGATGGCAGAAACATATACATAAAATATGAAAATAATAAAAAATTCTTTTTAGTAAAAAAAAGTGTCCTTCACGGACAAAGTGTAGGCCATACTGAACAAATCAGTGAATCATCACAGGATTCAATATTCAATGAAATATTGTCTAAATTGCTTTTTGAGATCACGCATATATTACAACCGTTTCATAAGTATTGTATTGCCCCCCTCTGTACCTTTGAATTGCATAGACATCAAACAATGTACAATGAAGCGACTAGATCTAGAACGTGGATGACTAATTATAAACTTCCTAGTTTCCATAGCACTTGGTCGTATTTACTGCCTTGGTAGTAGCAGACGATCAGAACGCGCGCGGGGCTCCGAATATCACATCTATAACTATTGGGTTTGAGAGTTTCGCTTTTACAAGGCTTTGACCTTTGAAAAGCGGATATTCAAATGCGTATCGAGTTTGCGGTAATTTGGCCATTGTTATAAAATAAAGACAATGCTATAAATTACACGCTTTTTAATGCAACCGGTGTACAGAATCTGAAAGTACCGATGAACTAAACATTTTTTTCAAGCATGTTATAATTTTAGTCAAGTTTTATTTTAGCGACATATAATTAAAATACACATTTCTTTTCCCTTCAGACTTATTGAATGACTTTCAATCTCATTCTTTTCTAGTTTTTTGGCGCGAGTTTTCCAACGTTTTTTAAATAATCATGGATGTCCAAACAAATGTTCTTATTAGTAAACCACTATCATCAGAGAAATCTCAGTTATTTAGTTATTGTCTTATTAAAGAAAGAAAAAGTAAAATTTTTGTTATAATATTTTTTGTTCAACCTTTTTTTTAAACATTTATATATACATTTTTTGTTTAATTTTTTAATCATTAAACGTCTTTCTAAATTTCTGTCTTTTTATTTCTCTCTCTCTCCCTCTCTCTTTCTCTCTTTCTGTGTCTCTCTTTCTCTCTTTCTGTGTCTCTTTCTCTCTTTCTGTCTCTCTCTCTCTTTCTGTCTGTCTCTCTCTCTCTCTTTCTCTCT
>JAZGLO010002334.1:0-28448 GCA_036873155.1 Biomphalaria sudanica | reverse complement strand
ATAGTTAAGTAAAAAAAGTGAAGTTCCCTTTCAGACCTTGCGATCTATAGGGCAGATGATGTTAAGGTCAACTGATTCTTTGGCCAACGGTCAATGAGTAGGATGTCATGTTGCCAGCACAATAACAAACCATCTTTACTTTCCCCATCGAAAGTACCCATTAGAGTTGGGTGGACTCATGGGGTATAAAAATCCCAAAATTCAAAATCCCAGTCTTCACCAAGATTCAAACCCTGGACCCCAGGTTCTGAAGCCAAGTGCTTTACCATTCAGCCACTGTGTCCCCCAAAACAAAAGATAGACAAAAAAATATCCAAAATGAATTGAGGTAACTTGGCCTTGGAAATTTGTTCAAAAATATTTTTGTTCAATTAAAGAAAAAAAAATCTTATTTTAAAAACAGATATGAAGTTCACAGTTTGAAATCAAACAACTAAATAACACACAATACCTATTTCTAGATTTGCGTAATGGGATTTAAGTAGCCAAGCGCTCTCTAAGTTGTGAATTCAAAGTTTAATTTATTCCATAATTAGCAGTTTTTCAACTATTCAAACATTCTTACATTAAATAGAAAATGTTAAAAAAAAATTCTCATAACATTATTATTTAGAGAACTGTTTTAGAAATACTCAAATATTTTCATTCTATGATAAAATGTTAAGCAGTACCAGTAATTCAAGACCCATCCTAAGTATTCTATGATCCTTTGTAAAGGTTTTCTATTTAACATTGTATTGAGATAGGAACTTAATAATTATGTAACATAAGTAAATCTATTAAAGGATTTTTAAACAATGTCTAGTGCAATGCAAACAATGTGAAGATACAGGTGTGAAGGTCCATTATGAAATAGTTATTTGTCATTAAGTTATTGTCATTTTTCATCCCTGTGTTAACAATTGGGATTAGACTTTTGAAAATAACTGTAAGTTTGATCATTCCCTTTGTGTCAACTCAACAATTATTCCATTCTCTGGTCGTAATATGAGATCACCAACAGGTTTCAGTTCTGACCGCTTCTGAATTGATTTCACGTTAAATTTCCGAAACAAATGCGACAGAACAGTTTTCTCTTCCAACATTGCAAACTTCTGACCTAAGAAGAAAAAAAAAGATGATTTATTATTTTATTATAAATAATTGTTTAATAACTTGATATCTATGGCCCCTTCAGTCACAGAGCGACTATGGTTCATCTCAAAGAAATAAGATGAAAGCATGGGCGTTAGCTATGGTTGGAAAAATGTTGCCCACACAGCAGTTCCCTTCTCTCCATGCAGCAGGTACCCAATACAGTTTGGAACCAACAGCATGCCAGGTTTTGCCAGGGTGTAGCACTGTTTTGATGTAAGTTGACTAAAGGTCACCACCTCCTGATTTTTGTTTAGGGTTAATAATAATAATCTTTATTGTCTGTAAGAAAATTTGTCTTACAATTTGTGCATTACACCAAACAAAACATTGTAAGTATAAAAAAACAAAATGTACATTCACACCTGACTCACTCATAATTTACATGTGAAAAGTTTATATCAGATTGTTTCTATTTAATGATTTGATTGCCAGGGGAACAGAGAGTGTTGGTGTCTGTTTGTCTTTGCTATCAGTATCTTGTATCTCTTTTACGATGGTAAAATCACAAAATCCTGACCCAAAGGGTGATTTTTTATTTCTAGAATCTTTTTAGCTTTTTTATGGATGTTTGTCTCAAACAGCTGTACAAACAGGGTTTGTTTTTTGCCAATGACTTTACCAGCAGCATTTAGGATTCTATGGAGCTTATTGACTCCTGCTTGGATAGAGTCACAAGGCAGCAGAGGTTTTGATTTAGTTTTCCTTCTTATCTTGACAAGCAAAACATAATAGCTTCAAGATGATAAGGAGAGTGATATTTTGGTGAAAAGAAAAATATTTTGTATTTATTTTACAACTCATGGTATAAATATAAAGCAAATACTGTCCATATTCTTGCATATTATACTCAAGATTTCAATAACATTATTTGAAGGTGTAATACTGTTAAAAAATGGTTTCAATAATTGTGAATAAATGTGAAGCTTGTACATTTAATAAATTGAATATTTTAATAATCTCAATTATGTTAAAAGAAAGGGAAATAAATCCCAATATTTTGCTTAACTGCAAAGTGCAATTGAAATCAACAGGAGAGACTTAAATAAATTACTTTCTTAGTCCTCTTTCTCATTAACAAACTTTTTTTTTGTTAAATGTAATAGTCAAACTATCATAATTAAGTTACTCAAAAAGTCCCTTAAACATTGTAGTTAGCATACCAATACAATTTCTTGGACCTGCTGAGAATGGAATGTAACTATATGGATGTCTATTGGTTGAATTCTCCAGAAAAAATCTCTCTGGTTTGAAAGTTTCTGGCTTTGGAAAAATTCTTGGATCTCTGTGAAGGCCTATGGGAAGGATGATTACTGTTGTGTCTTTGGGAATGGTGTAGTCTCCCTCTGTTGAATAGAATCAAGAAATGATGGAGGATTTTTACACACAAAAAAAATGGTAAAAAAATTATTACAAAGTGGTAGAAATTTTTATTTCAACAATTTTGTTGCTATTAAGTAAAAATACTAAAAAAAAATCTGTCTACAAATAGTTTCAAAAGTATATTTATTAATTTTTTATTTGTGTGTGTGACATAATTTAGAATCTCTAGACAGCTACATCAACATAGAGCCTACTTCATCATCTTGCATCTAGAGTCTCTTGTTCACTGTTTTGCTGGATTCTAAAGAAGAAAGTTGCTTATAAGTATAAGAAGTCTTGTTGGTTATACAGTCTTTGGCTACAAAACGCAACAGGATAGTCATTGTTTGTTACATAATAATTGACCCTAAAATGATGTTTGTAAAATGTTTTGTAAAATGTTTAACATGTTTCGGATGTTCCTTCAGAGTTGAAGATAATTATGTCCTAGTCCAAACCTCCCGCAGGACGACGGGGGATGGGAGCGGGCAGGGTTTGAACCCAGGACCATCGATAAATCTGAACGACAGTCCAGCGTGCAAACCGCACAACCAGGCAGCCATGAATGCATTTATGTTTCTTTTTTTTAAAAAGATAGACATTAATTTTTTTAACTTTTACATGTGGAGATTAGAGTAAAAAATGTTTGAAAAAAGGTTGTATTTCTTATATGTTCTGTTTTATGTATACCAGTCTGATGATCTACTAGATTCTACTAATGTGAAGTGAACATTGCACAGAGAGGATTGTCATATGAAGATATGATACAAAGATATGAAGAAATGTATCATTCATATGGTTTCAAAGGTTGTCATGGCCAGGGAGTCTCAATGGGGATAAGCTGCCATTGTCTATAAAATACTCCTATAAATGCATGCGTCTCAGAGAGCCTTTGCCAACTAAGTCCAGCACCTGGCCTGCTCATGTGGCTTAGATGCTAAGACCAGCAAAACTGCTCCTTGTAAATATTGCAATGGCTTCATATTTTGCATTTCCAAATAAAAAAGAATTACCTAAATGAAGCTCTTCTTTGATGGATCTTGCATAATTTGGAACTGAAGGAAAAAGTCTTAAAGCTTCCTGTTTGGATATTAAGAAAAGCTTATTTACTGCAGGAAATTAATAAAATTTTGAATATAAAGTGTTTGTATTTTTTCAGCTTTATATTTTCATAAAGATAAGCAAACAAAAAAATAAAATAGAAGAGTAATCAACATACTATCAATAATGTGGAATATACACAAAGCAGTAATGCATCCATTCAAATTTTAGTTTACACACTTTAAAAAAACAGCCTATATAAAGCAAAAAATTAATACAGTGGTCCTCACCTTAATACAACATTCTAAATACTTTAATTGTTTTAAATCCTCCATTGTTGCATCCCTGTCATCTTTCCCTAAAGAGATTGAAGTTAAATGTGTGCTTCATGACAAAATGAAAGCAAATTACTCATTTTTAATGTAACTGATCACATTATATAAATCTTAAGAATGGGAAAATTCACTGGTAAATGAATTCAAATACTCAATTCTTATTTTGGACAATCAAATTCTTACTTGGACAATCAAATTCTTACTCGGACAATCAAATTCTTACTTGGGCAATTCTAACTTTTCTTTTCAATAGATTAAATCATATTAAATTCAATGTGACATATAAATAATGAGATTACTTTTTAAAAAACAATAATGATGACTTTGGTCAAAGGCACTGATTATCTGATCTTAAATGTTCAGTGATCTGAACATATCAGATTAAAACTTACATGACCATGACACTACTAGGTCTTAAAAAATCTAAATCTTGTGTCAATTAGTGGCAAATAACACTAGATTAAAAAAAAACATGCTGCATCCAAATATGAATAAACTAAATGAGAAAATCCATTTTCTTATGTTTCTCTTTTTAATTAGTTTTTGAATCTATAAAGTAAATGAATAAAAACCAATGAAATACTCACCAAAAACTTGGTCCAGTTCTTCATGTACTTGAACTTGAACTTCTGGATGGGAGCCAATCAAATGTGTTGCCCAGTTGATGGCCGCAGCAGTTGTATCGTGACCCTAGAGGGTATAGATCAAAACCTCACTAAATTGAAAATTAAATATTTTACAAAATGTTATCCTATATATTTTCTAACTGAAGCAGTTTGAACACTTCTTCTCTTTTAAAACTGTATTGTATTTTCTTTTTTCATTTCAAATAAGTTCTCTTACATTGGCAAATGGAGACAAGAAAATATAAGATTGTAAAATCTAGATTGAAATTTGGAATCAGAAGAAATGAAAGTACTACAAGTGCACCTCAAACATGAATGTGTCCACCTCTTCCCTGATGTCCTCCAAGCTCAGCTTGGTCAAGTCTTCAGACATGTACAACAGCATATCTAGAAAGGCCAACCTTGGTTTCTTTTTATCCCCAACTGACTCTCCACTCAGACCCTGCTTGACCAGAAGAGCTTTCTTTGTGTCAAAATGTTTCAGCCTGTCGGCTATTACCTGAGGAAGGCATAAAATAAATGATGTTTCAGTAATCCAATAAGAAAAATTTCTTTTAATAACTTCAGGTCATCGTAGTAAACAAAAACAGTGAAGAAACCCTATTTAAAATTGTAGCAAAAACAATCATTATAATATATGAAAATAAGATATTGTTTTGGATGTTCCTTCAAAATTGAAGATTATTACATCCAATCCCAAACCTTCCTAGGAATTGTGGGAGATTTCAGCAGGCAGGGTTCGAACCCTGGACCATCAAACCACAGTCTGGAGTACATCCCCAGACAACCATATCCTTATAGTGCACAAAAATTAGAATTAAGCCAAAAACATATAAAAAACGAAAATGATCCCATCAGCTATAAAGCCTTTGGACCTAGATTTAATTGAAAAAAGATTTATTTTAAAATGTAAAAGTGTGTAAATTAACTGTTATAAATTAAATAAATATGAATTAAGTCACACAAAAATTTTTTCTTACAGAGTTGGTAAAGTTATGTAAAGTCTGAAGTTTAGTTCTGAATTCTTTCCCATATCCAAAGAGATCATAGATAAAATCAAACCAAAACCAAGGCTGTCGCATCCTCATGTCTGCCAAGCTACTCATTCTGCAAAAGACATTGTGCTAGTAGTGAGTTTTTTTTTTTAAACCTTAACAAGAGTAACAACTTTTTTTTGGGGAGTCTATTCATGACTTCTTATTTATATAAAATACAAAGTCATATTTTATTATGTAACTTAAAGAGTTTTTCCTTTTTTCTTCTTATTTTAATAAAAATACAAACAATATCATATTGTTTGTTTGTAAAATGTTTTACATGTTTCGGATGTCCCTTTAGAGTTTAAGATAATTTACTTCCTAGTCCAAACCTCCCTCAGGACTGGGGAAGACAGTGGGCAGACTTTGAACCCGGGACCATCACTAAGTCAGAACGACAGTCCAGCACCCAAACCGCACAACCAATATCTTATTAAATAGCTATACAGTTTTGCTGTGTATTATTCCTGTTGATACACATGACCTACCTATAGACAGCATAGACATAATCTGAATCTGTGAGCTGGGCATCAATGGTTTTACCCATTGCAGTTTCTAGGAGAAAAAAAAACATTTTCAATATTAGCAAAATTTTCTTTGTAAATCTTTTTTAGTCATAATTAGGAAGAATGTTTTTACATAATCTTTATGTGTGCACATTACATTCTACAAATTCTCATGTGGTAAATGATATTTTAAAAAACTTATGGTTTTAGATAAAGATTAAATTTAAAAATTTAAAGGGGAAAAAATCAAAATTTAGATATTTTCTTACATGAATAATGTATTATTTTTTGAATGAAATTTGCCTGTTTCTAAGCAAGAACAATGAGATTTGATGTGGTCAACATAACAACTAACCACCTTTACTTTTGACAGCTAAGATCATTTAAGGCTAAATCTACTCAAGGACATTAATTAACCACATGATTAAATCTTAGTAGGCCTACATCAATCAGGACTAAAACTTTAAACATTTACAATGATTGCATAATTACTTAGCACTGCATTCTATGACAATGTTTCTAACCCCAACTGTTTGTTTACTTTAATTTATTTTCATTATCAGCTAAATTTGTTTGTTGTTACTGTAATGTAAAGAAAATATATAGTTTTATGCATCACCATATTAAGCTGTTTTATTTTTAAAATACAGCATTTTTCATTAAGGGGCCACAACTTCCTGCCCAATACATATTGTAACTATAAATGCAAAGAAAAAACATTGTAAAAACCCTCCCAGACCTCACTGTGGAAGCTTAAAGCACTTCCCCAGACTCCAGCTGGCTAAAGGGGGTGCAAAACAATTTTTGTTGTCCATGCCACTGCAAAAGTTTGATAAACTCTAATATAGAAGATTGTAAGCTTTAAAACATTTTTATTTAACATTATTTATCTTATAGAAATTTAATGTCATTCTTTCTTCCTAAATACAAAGTACCAAGTGCACCAGGTGCAATGAACAGGGTAAAAAATGGTTTAAGTTTAACAAGCTATGAAAGCCAGATAAATGGTAACTCTGTGCTAGACATAGCCTTAACAGAAGACTGACATTGTCAACAAAGCTGATTGAAGATGGTTCAAAAGGAAACTAGCTAGAATACCTGCAAAGTGTTTACCTGCTATGATATCCAAGGCACATAATGTTATATCCTGAAACATGTTGAATGGGCCAGTCTTTGCTTTGACCTTCAGTTTGTCTAACAATACCCGTGTTTGCTGGTTAAATACATACACAAAGTCATGCAGAATATTGAAATGGAACGTGGGTGTCAACATTTTTCTGCGATGACGCCATTTTTCTCCAGTGCTGAAAAGTAAAATTTCCTAAATGGCTTTGTTTAAATCGATAAATGCATGTTAGAAAGCATGTTAATATAAGTATCAGATGTTATTCTTAATTGGCTTGTGTATGCAATTTTTAAACATGACTGCATGGTCATAAGGTATGCTCTTTGGACTGTCATCACCATCACAATAGACCAGAGTTTGAACACTGCCCACTTGGGGCAGGATGTAAACATGTTCATTTCTGAATAAAGTTTATTAACTAATTTGCTGAAAACTTTTTTTTATTAAATGTCAAAAGATGAGCTGCAGTTCTTCTTTTAACATTTATGTTTTGGTTGGTCACAAAATTATTCCAAGGTAAACAAGAAATAAATACCTTATTAAGAGACCAGTGCCTAGCCATGGCACAAGGACATTATATTCAGAGGCCTTATCAATATGTTTAGAGCTGCTTAGAATTTTCTGAAATATTAAAATGAAGGGATATTATTCAACCTTAAAACTTGTTGTATACACTGTGGCCCAAAAGTAGGTTTACAGTTATCAAACTACCTTTCATATGGTTGAAGTGAACTTTGTGTTGCACTGTGGGACAGAGTGTCCAGGAGAGATTTGAAAAATGATGCAATGTATAACGAATTTCCTGCTGTTCTAGTGTCGAATTTTCAAATTAATGGTCTACGTGATCACTGTAAACCTACTTTTGGGCCACCCTGTATACTTGCTGTTTAACCTAGTATTGTTCTCTCTCTGAAATTGAGTTTATTCAGTCTTAAAAAACAATCTTTACAGTTTCAAACTGTGGGGCCCAGTGTGCCGAGAAAAGGGGCCAGAAGCTAGTATTACATTTCAGAGACAGAAAAAAAAACGATTATATTTGCATTGAGAATTTATCAACTAAAAGTGACACTATTACCAATGTTTAATATCTATCTATCTATCTGTCTGTCTGTCTGCCTGCCTGCCTGCCTATCTATCTATCTATCTTATCTATCTATCTATCTTGTCTATCTATCTATATCTATCTATATCTATCTATATCTATATCTATCTATCTATCTTATCTATCTATATCTATCTATCTATCTATCTATCTATATCTATATCTATCTATCTATCTATCTATCTATCTATCTATCTACCTACCTACCTACCCACCCACCCACCCACCCACCCACCCACCCACCCATCTATCTATCTATCTATCTATCTATCTATCTATCTATCTATCTATCTATCTATCTATCTATCTATCTATCTATCTATCTATCTATCTATCTATCTATCTATCTATCTATCTATGGCCTCCTTCAGTTGCGAAGAGACTATGGTCATCTCATGGAAATGAGATGAAGTCCTGGGCGTGGTCGTAACGATGTCAGATATACTAATAATAAGGCTTGTCTTCGAGTCCGAAGATTAATGAGGGATGCACTATTTCCCGTGGCTACGCAGCCCCAGCTTTGACCTACATATCTTGCCACACTCAGGGCAAGCATAATCACTGTCCGCAGGTGGTCGATTTAGATTTTCTTTTCGCCGTCTGCGTCTGTCCTCGGCAGATTTCCTTTTGGTCTCAAATGTGTATCCCACGGCCTTTGCGAGTGACCTCCAACTGTCTCGTTCTTAGACCGCAAGCAACCAGGTGCTCTCTTCTATGTCAGCTATGGCAAGTTGGCGCCTAAGCTGGTCTGTAAAGCGTTTCCGTAGGGCACCTCTGTTACGGTGACCACATTTTAGCTCACCAAAAAAGACTGCTTTTAGCATATATTTGTCCCCCATACGGGATACATTCCCTGCCCAGCGTAACTGTATGACCATATAATAATGGCAATGTCTTCAATTCCCAAGATTAGGGATGAGTGCAGTGTTTGACATGACTATGCAAACCCAGTAGCGACCTGCTGCCAGCTACTTTCTTCTATGTCAGTAAGGGCGAAATGGTGCCTGAGCTGATCTCTATAGCGCTTACGGTGGACACCTCTGTTATGCTGTCCTCCTATTAGATTTCCTTTGGCATGCAGTTGTGTCCCTTGCTGGAGGTGTCTGACCAGCACAGATGTTGAATGGTAATTATTGCTTCTATACTGTCCAGCTGAACATAGTTAATTGCAATGTTGTCTTGCCAGCGTATATCCATTATGGTACTAAGGCATCTTTGATGGAAGTGTTCAAGGGACTTTCAATGCATTCGATAGAGCACCCAGGTCTCAGAGCCATACAAAGATGTGGTGAGAATAACTGCTTTATAAACATTGATTTTTGGTGTTCCGCGATGTAACCTTGTGCAAGAACTTACAGACCCCTAGCTGGGGGGGGGGGGGGGGGGGCAATGTATTGTGAGAGTCCAGTAGTAAACATTTGAGAAACACTGGTGTGCATTTTTCGGGCCTTACATTAGCGATGTTAAGTCTAAAGGACGGAAGTCTATTGTGTGTCAAGTTATCTCCCCTGTGTTGCGCACTCTAAAAAAATCGAACAAGTTACACAACAAAATGTGCAAGGTTCTGTATCAAAGTAGGTCAGCGACCTTTGCATTCTCATTGAAGAAGTCGAGTAGACTCCATATGTCTACTTGTTGGATAGTACCAGGTTTTATCATCCTGAAGGTGAAGCAGATTTGGGTGGAGCTGCTCTTCAGTTAACCTAAAAAACTTTATTTAGTTAATAGTCCGAACATTCTCAAATTGTCCCCCCCCCCCAGCTAGGGGTCTGTAAGTTCTTGTACAAGGGTACATCGCGGAACACCAAAAATCAATGTTTATAAAGCAGTTATTCTCACCACATCTTTGTATGGCTCTGAGACCTGGGTGCTCTATCGAATGCATTGAAAGTCCCTTGAACACTTCCATCAAAGATGCCTTAGTACCATAATGGATATACGCTGGCAAGACAATATTGCAATTAACTATGTTCAGCTGGACAGTATAGAAGCAATAATTACCATTCAACATCTGTGCTGGTCAGACACCTCCAGCAAGGGACACAACTGCATGCCAAAGGAAATCTAATAGGAGGACAGCATAACAGAGGTGTCCAAATTGTAGGCTATAGCCAAAAGTCACTAAACAGTAAACAGACACGTTTTAATTTACTGCATCTTCATTTTGACCTAATTTTTTTTTTCTGCAGTAAGTAGCTGATTTAATAACATCAAGGAATTTTGGCCTATCCTCTATAAACACCCCTAACCTCACACACTCAAACATGATATTAATATTAAATAACAACAGGGGCCGGGGAATACAGCCATATGATAGCCAACTGTACGTTGGATCAATAAAGACTTCGCCACTGTATATATTTGACCTTTGACCTACTAAGAACGCACAGGGGCCGGAAGTTTAATGAAACGTTTATTATTCCTATTAATTACCTTTGTATAGCTCAACTATCATGCTAAAACAAGCATACTAAGTGCACTCTGGTCCAATCACTTATTTGTGGAGGCCATGGGGGGGGGGGGGGAAGGTAGAAGGTCTCCGTGCTGTCTTTAGCGCTCAGCAAAAATAACTTAGTCGGGGTTCGAACTCGAGCACCTTAATAGGCAGCCAATGGTTTTGTTTTTTGTTTTTGGTCACTCTGACACATATCCCAATTAATTAAGCATCCATTAAAAAGCCAGTCTAGGGAAGAGAATAATGAATCATTATTTTTGTAAATCATCGCTTTTTTTCACAACTAAATGTTCCTAACGTCAGTGGCGTAACAGCCTGGTGCGACGGGATTCATTGCGCCCAGGCCCGTCACCGATCTTGGCCAAAAATGTATTGACTGTTAAAAATTTAAGTGTAGGCATATATACTTTGGACATAACTTTGGCATTCCTCATCGTGTTAGGCTTGTGTATCGTTGGTCTATCTAGAAACACTGAAAATTGTAGAATGAGATGCACCAGCAGTTCTCACATAAAGACCTAAAGTGTTTTCGAAATGGAAGTTTGTGTAATAAGAAAAGACTTATCATAGGCTATGTATAAATATTTCCATTGGCCTCCTTCAGTCGTAGAACGACTATGGTTCATCTCGAGCACTTTTTCATATGGCTGGGAAGCCCTACTTCGGAGAGACACTCCCGGCCACATATATATTGCAGGTCAAGGTGGCGTTCGCTTTGGTGGTAGAGGAACTGGCCATTTTCCGTGTGGCACGTTGTTGTTTTTTTCAAGAGCTGAGGCCCACGTTTTCTCGCTGTCCATAGCTTTCTTGGTCACCTCCTCTCTCCAACTAGGGCGGTCTAAGGCTATGTCTTCCCATTGGTCGATATCGATACCCAATGCAACCTGTTAACTCTGAAAGAAGCTAGAGCCACTGTGCAGAGGACAGCACGGATCTGTACCAACGAATACTGGATAGAGCTCAGTGAGAATATTCAGCTCGCCGCACAAGCAGGCAACATAAGAGGCATGTTTGAAGGAATCAAAAAGGCCCTCGGGCCTGCCCAAAACAAGTCGGCAACTCTTAAATCAACCACTGGGGAAATTATCGCAGACAAGAGCGAACAAGCACAGAACATTACTTCAAACTCTATATAAATATAAAACACCTGAAAATCGTGTATTACTTTTAAGAAGACTTCATGGACATAGCCAAGATGCCCCCCCCCCCCGGCCAAATAAATATTTATGTGTGTGTGAATGTAAAAAAATGGACATTTTAGCCCCCTAACTTCACGCAATAAAATCCTGACTAAGCCCATGCCTAAAGTTGTGATACGTTTACTAGTAAGAAGTTGTAGCTGAATTGATTGTGATGAAACAACTGGTAAAAGGTGCTCCATCCATAGGGAAATTTTTTTTTTGTAAGCGAACTAGCTTATGGACGATTGGGCATTATCCTGTATTCATAGTTTCGATCCCGAGAACACGACTAGCTTTCTACGCCACTGATAGTAATTGAATATTTATTCAAGCCTTTTCAAAGGCTTTTTGTCTACCTACCTCTAACCTACCTCCACTATTTCCAGCCCCTAAAATACCTCCACATTAGTTCTAGCCCCTAACTTATCCCCATAAACTCCAAAACCTACCTCCACTATTTCTAGCCCCTAAAATACCTCCACATTAGTTCTAGCCCCTGACATACCTCCACAAAACCCTAATCTACCTCAACATATTTCTAACTGCTAACATACCTCCACATACCCCAAACCTACCTCAACATATTCCGGTTTCAAAACACAGATAATGGGCTTGTTGGCTAACCACACTCGGAATGCGTTTTGTTCTCTATAAGTTGATGCAAAGTCCAGAAGCTGTTTGTACCATTCTGGAATTGAACAATTTATTAAAGTCAAATCAGACACAGGCATTTTTTAAAAATTAGTTGATTTTTAAACTTAAGAAAATTAAAAATGGTCGAACTCTGCTAAGATTAAACTTTGAATAATAGATACTCCCCATATAACCTTTCAAACAAGTTTGAAGTCCGAAGTTTGACACGTGGCATAAAGATCTTTGCTGTAATTATCAAATTCAGATTTGTTTGTCAACTTTAACCATTTTCCTTAAAAAAAGGAAGATAAGATAATTACGTCCTACGCGTATCCATGTTAATTAGAGACTTGAGTTATAGTATGTCATTGATTTTTTTCTGGCTGACTCAGGCAACCGATTCCATGTTCTTATGTCACTAGGGGGAAAGAGCATTTATACGAATTTGTCCCACTATATGAAACAAGATACTTCTCAAATTAAAATAAACATACACCACCCATAAAACTGCTAGTTCTGTTCTGTCACTTAGTCCTTTAGACCGAAGGGCGGCACCACTCATGATCTGTGGGCCGGCTTTCTCCATTCATTTGTTTTGTGCAAGGATAAGAGATTCCGTCTATAAATCTCAATTCCAACGCTAGGATCTTCCTCTCTAGTAATTCAGTTCAGTCCGAGATTCACGACTATACAACAGGAATGTCGCCATGACAAAGGAGCGCATCCGTCTGATTTTAGTGGCGAGGGTTACGCCTTTGTCTTTCTAGATTGTTTTGAACTTCGAATTAATTCAGGTCTGGTTAGTGCTGGACTTCCAATAGGGCGGCTGCCTGGTCGTGCGTATGTTCAGACTTGTCGATGGTCCCGGGTTCCTACCCTGCCCGCTGCCATCCTCGTCGTCCATCGGGAGGTTTGGACTACGAAGTAAAATATCTTCAACTCTGTAGGAACGTCCGAAACACTCGAAATATATAAAACACGGACTATAGGCTAACTTAGGGATACCAGTAGTTTGGGCACCATCCCCCCTTTTCCATTAAAAAATGGTTCAATATTATTTTCAATCATTTTGAAGAAAGAGTACCCTAAATGAAAAATGTCCTTAAGTTGATTTGAAATAGCTTTGGGCCTTATCAAGTGTAAACCCAGTCCTGCGTCTGGTTCCTTTGTCCGACACGACAGCGCCGATATATTTCAAAGATATTTAAAACTTTTGACACTTGTCAGTTTTTGGCCACCAATCCTGATGTCCATGGTGTAAAGCCCTGTTTACAGATAAATATATAGGCTAGTAAAAATCAGATAACGAGATCCCCGGTGTAGGCCTTCGGCCTCGTCTTCAGTCCGAGCGTCCGATATACACGATAGTCACTGGAAATAGAGGTGTGAATAAACATTGAGACTTGCTTGGACCTCTCCCAAAGAACACATGTTCAGATAGGCCGATGGAGGATAGCTTAAAGTTTCAAGCGCCTCTGGGTCAATTCAAATGGTTTGAAAAATAAAGATTTAAAAAAAAATCACCTATAATTATCCAGAATCAATTAATGGACCTCATTCACCAATCGTAAACAAACAACATTTAGCCACGTGATTATCTATCTCTTCTATACAAATTACGATCTAATTTTAATCAGCAATGGTTATCACGTGACAGTTTTTTCGTTGTTTTATCAATATTATAACCAAACCGTTCTTTTTTTGGTGAATGAGGTCCATTGTGCCAATACTCATTCAGGCAATGTATGGTCATTTTGTATTTAGAATGGCTTGCATTAATAATTACTCCGCGGGACATAAATGTAAGCACTATAATATCAGATTTTAAACAAATTCCCATGTTTCTTTGTCCAATTTTTTCGTGACATATCAAGCAACTTTTAAATATTCTATAAAACTATGAATGTCTAAATTAGGCCATGTAACATTTGCATCAGGTTGTTTTTTTTTTATACTGATTTCATACAAAAACAGTCGGCCTAATTTATTCAAGACCCTATTTCACTATCGCCTCTTTGGTGCCCTAAAGAGATGCTCAACTGCTACATGTGGTCTTCTGAAAGCGATTTCTTTATTTTTATTTTTAATGAAACATTCAACACAATCCAAATCTATGTCCTTATTGAAAAAAAAAATGAAAGCAATGAAGATAAGTCCATATGTAATTCTATGGGCTAATGAATTCTTGACACTGAGACCTCGGAGAGTTAAGGGTTAACAGCTAATGTATCTAAGAGAGCGCGGGCGTAAATGAGTAACTAAGAGAAATAAAACAATATTGAAAAAAAATGTAATGAAAATTTCTTAATATTGAACGCATAGACATAAATATAGACTGGAAAAAGGAAATAACTTCATGTCACTTGAAAACATGTATATCTATTGTTGTCGGATTTCCGAATTCTGAAAAGTTGCATGATCTTCAGTCTTAGAGATTAAACAAAACTATACTGCTCATAAAAGCTGTATAATAAAGTACACATAAAATTGCAAGTCACAAATTTTCGTTTCATAAAACTCTTTCATCGGCCAGTCTATATTTATTTATGTCTATGCTTGAACGTCCAAAACACAACGAAAGAAATAATTACCAGCTTCCGAAAGGAAAAAGAAAAATGGCTATTGTTTCAGTAGTTGGAAAGAGCATAGAAATAGTTTAAATCTTTAAGTACCTTGGAACTGTGTAAGGCAATAAATTAAATTTTAATTGCAAACACAGACTACATCACCGAAAAAAAAAAAGGGGGCAACAAAGATTAAGGCTACTATGAAAAATGCCATCATTTAGTGTTAGCGAAAAAAGCATTGTCAATGTTTTGCCATGCTCCCGGTGTCCTCGGCATTCGGCCATGTTCAGCCAAGCATGCGTCCGGGGCCAAAGGCACTGGAAACAGCAATGCTTTACATAGGCATTGACTCGGGTCTCTCTCAAACAGAACTGTGTTCACACAGGTTTGGGTTATTTTACTGTTTGGCGTCCAAACAGGTTTTTTTTTTAAACTTAGAGCTCGAAGAGCCTTCGGCTCAGCTCTTTAGACGATCAAACGGTATGGCAATGTGAACATTAAAAATACATGTATTTTAAGTTTCAACATCCCTGCCTGGCAATGTGAACATTAAAAATACATGTATTTTAAGTTTCAACATCCCTGCCTGGCAATGTGAACATTAAAAATACGTGTATTTTAAGTTTCAACATCCCTGCCTGGCAATGTGAACATTAAAAATACGTGTATTTTAAGTTTCAACATCCCTGCCTGGCAATGTGAACATTAAAAATACGTGTATTTTAAGTTTCAACATCCCTGCCTGGCAATGTGAACATTAAAAATACGTGTATTTTAAGTTTCAACATCCCTGCCTGGCAATGTGAACATTAAAAATACGTGTATTTTAAGTTTCAACATCCCTGCCTGGCAATGTGAACATTAAAAATACGTGTATTTTAAGTTTCAACATCCCTGCCTGGCAATGTGAACATTAAAAATACGTGTATTTTAAGTTTCAACATCCCTGCCTGGCAATGTGAACATTAAAAATACGTGTATTTTAAGTTTCAACATCCCTGCCTGGCAATGTGAACATTAAAAATACATGTACTTTAAGTTTCAACATCCCTGCCTGGCAATGTGAACATTAAAAATACATGTATTTTAAGTTTCAACATCCCTGCCTGGCAATGTGAACATTAAAAATACATGTATTTTAAGTTTCAACATCCCTGCCTGGCAATGTGAACATTAAAAATACGTGTATTTTAAGTTTCAACATCCCTGCCTGGCAATGTGAACATTAAAAATACGTGTATTTTAAGTTTCAACATCCCTGCCTGGCAATGTGAACATTAAAAATACGTGTATTTTAAGTTTCAACATCCCTGCCTGGCAATGTGAACATTAAAAATACGTGTATTTTAAGTTTCAACATCCCTGCCTGGCAATGTGAACATTAAAAATACATGTACTTTAAGTTTCAACATCCCTGCCTGGCAATGTGAACATTAAAAATACATGTATTTTAAGTTTCAACATCCCTGCCTGGCAATGTGAACATTAAAAATACATGTATTTTAAGTTTCAACATCCCTTTATCAGTTTCCACATATTGTATATTGTAATTTTTGATAACTTCCATAAACGCTTAATGTCCAAGCCTAGGTTCTCATATTTTCGTTGCTTTTCCATTTCCATTTTTTATTAAGTTGTGAGACTTTATTTTTATTTTAATTACACAAATACCCTTTTAAAAACACAATTGAAAAATGTAAAGCTTCTTATAATGTTTAGTCTACTATGGTTATAGTATTACACGGCAGTGTAATATATATGCACTTTTATTTGCTAGTAGACTTTTATTTATTAGTAAGCTCAATAACTTTATTTAATTTTCGACAAAGGTCAAAGCTAATAAGCATGATGATGAACATTCCACATTTCCCGATGGCGCTAGTACGCCCTATTCGAATATACTAAAAAAGCGACATTGAAATATTGAGAGATGACAGCCCATTATCATAGTGATTATCATAGTGATTATCAATGTTCTTTGTGAACTTCGGTGCAGAACCGGGATGGGAATGGGGGGGGGGGGGGAGAGGTGAGGAATTAAAGCATCGACATGACGGTCCTGGCGGTGGTTCAATGACACAGGAAAGTGTGTAGGAAGACAATGACCTCCGTAAAGCTTACGCAGGTCCCTGGGCATTGACCAGGCTGAACCCGCCAGACCCCGCGCCGCGCTGTTCCTCACGGGGGCGTAATTCCTGCTAACAGTCCTTAAGGAACCGGAAGTAGCCTACACTGTAGGAATAGGACACTGCAAACGGTCTTCCTTGGAGAGCAGTTGGATAGAAAAAGACGCTGGCCCCTTATTTCGATATGAGTTGGACAAGAGTGGGCAATGAAAATGCTATCCACTTATCCAACAATCCTTAATGTATGAAACCTTGATTAGTTTCGTTTCGTTGGGATAATGCAATGGACAATTGGAGGTGGGGGGGGGGACTGGTGTAAATGTAAGATAGAATATAAAATGTGGAAGAAAACATGAGAAAACAAAATATTATCAAGCCAGTAAATGAAAATGCTTTGTTGATTAGACTTGCCAAGCCGCATGCCTGTGCAGTTTGCAGTGCAATTTTGCAAGGCGCTAATAGTATCATATATACACGCCCTATTAATAATAAATGTGGCCGCCCTTCGACACCAAGTGAGAGACCTTGGCCTCAAATATTGACACCTTGATATCTGATATAGTTCAGTACCAACGATGTTACGTAGTACATTATAAGCGGGTCATGGAATACTTCTATTATCAGCGATAAACATTTGATAACATCACTGTTACACACAACAGAAAACTCTTGTCAGTAGTGAGTTATAGAGCTTGTTCACGTGAAATCCAGAACTATTTCACGTGCGCGCAAACATAGGCCTACTGTCAAATAATCAGAACAGGGAGAATTTTTTTTTTATATTTCATAGTTAAAACAAGAAAAGTAGATGTATGCGTCTTCATGTAAAAAAACCCAGATTGCAGAATGCTTTGTTTGATAGCTTACTTTGGTAGAAAACTAGTCTATATTAAAATAGCTCTGTTTAGACTTTTATAGGCGATACAAATGTAGGCCCTATTGCAAAATATTTCAAGATTCGGTACTTCTCTTTTTCCATAATTAAGTAAAACAAAATATGTAGCCTAAAATGAAGATTTGAAAGATAAATCTATGCAGGTCTTAGTTAGAACTGCTAAAGCTGAAGAGTGCTAAGCCAATAGGTTAATAACTAAGAAAATCATTAAATCCTCCGTCGTGGTCGAAGATCTGAACAATGTTATGCCCTATGAACACATAGATAACCGTGATGTTCCCAGCTTCACCTTAAAATACCTGTAACGCTCAAGACTTTGGCAGGATAAATCTATTGCAGAATTGCATGCAGTTTTGATCTTTTTTTTTCTTTCCTGGCAACCTTTGTCTCATATTTTGAAATACCCACACCAGTGTTTCTCAAACTTTTTTGTCAGCCGGCACAGTAAAAAAACCTACAAAATCTTCGCGGCACACCACGAAGAGCAACAGTTGTTTTCTAATAAAAAGATTTGACCTGTTTTTAAGTATTACATTTAATGTGAAGGGTGTGCCTGTTTTTGAGAGCAAATGGGATTTAATCGAGGCTCCAAAATCGACAAACTCGCATTTCATCGTCTATTGTAAGAAGTCTCTCTCTTTTCTTAGACTTGATTTCAGTCAGTGCTGAAAATCCAAACTCACAAAACTATGAAGATGCAAATGGAAGAATTATTTTGATTGCAGGATATAACTTGTTGATTGAAATCCAAAACACATTCAGACTTTTCTAGGCAAAACTTGACTTAAGAACTGCATTGTTTTTTTTTTAATCAATGAGCTGCTCTGCTTATTCAGTTGTAAGATTTGTAGCTTCATTGTTTCCAAATGGATAGCTAACCCATCCATACTCATTACTTCCAACTGTTGGAAAGTAATGCTGCAATGCTGACTGCAGGTGTGTCAAAGTGTCCAGGATTTCGGGGGTGATTTCTTTATTTGAAGCAAATTCATTGTAAGTAGGAAAGCAGTCGAAGACTCCTTTCGAGATCTTACTTTGCCACAAAGACACATTTTTCACTAAATGATTTCAGTTTTAAGGATGCAGTGATGATGGTTTCCGATGGTCCTTGAAGACTTAAATTCAATGAATTTAATTTGTCAAATAAATCAGAGAGAAATGTCACCTTAACCCACCAGATCTCGTCATGAATAGAAAATCTAAAGCCTTTTTTTCAGCCTCCAAGAATGAAATCAGCTCAGCCTTGAGTTGGACGACACGCTTTAAAACTTTTCCCCTGGAGAGCCAACGAACGTTGGTGTGATACAGGAGACATTTGTAGTCCGAATCCATTGCTTCACACAGCTCTGAGACAAGTCGGGATGCAAACGGTCGAGATTTGATGAAGTTTACAACTTCAATCACTTGATCCAGAACAGACAGTTGTAAGATTTGAAGGCAAGAGCTTCTCTGTGGATCATGCAGTGAACAACTAATACATTTGGATTTTCTTGACGCACAAGAGTGACGAATCCCTTTCTATTTCCCTGCATGGAAGGACAGCCATCGGTGCAAACGCTGACAGTTTTTCCAATGTAGTTTGAATAGCAAAATGTTTTCGTTCACCACTTTGAAAATATCCTCGCCTTTGGTTATAGTATGTAAGTCTTTGCAAAATAAGAATTCGTTGACACATTTTTCATCCTTTATGAACCGAATAAAAGCTAGCATCTGGGCTTTGCCGCTAACGTCAGTGGATTCATCAACTTGACGAGAACACAGCAGAGACACTTAATCGTCAGTCACGTCGAAGTGTTCGCACATTTGATCTTGTAAATCTGACGATAAGTCTTCAATTCTGCGCGAGATAGTATCATTTGACAAGGAACTTTTTAAACTTTTTCGGCGGCACCTAAATCACCTTAACAATTTACATGAAACAAATCGCTTATTATTATCGTTACCAATTCAAGAACTGCTGTGCGTCTGCTATGTCGGCCTACATTTGAGTCATTATAATAATATATGTATAGTGGACAATTCCATAACCTGAATAGCTAACACCTCTTTCCGTCAATATGGAGCGATCCACTACTACTACTGGTCGTCTCAACGTAAAATAAAAATGTAATAGTAGCCAGGCCTGTGTAACGCTCTAAGCGTGGCGTTCTAATAACTCCCGCGGCACACCTGCAAATCTTCGGCGGCACACTAGTGTGCCGCGGCACACAGTTTGAGAAACACTGACCTACACTAACATCGGATAGTTTTTCCCAGATTCTCACATTCCTTGAAGGAGTTCATAAGAATATATTTTTTCTGATCTTATCTTATAAAATACAGACGTTACTTCAAAAAAGATGATTACGTCCTAAGCGTATCCCTATTTCAATTTAGACATGAGTGTCAATCAATGACTTAAATTCTGCCAAGTCACTGGTTTTCCTGGCTGATCAATGCTCTAATAGCACTAGGGAAGAAGGAGCATTTGCCCAAATTTGTTTTAGCATATGGAACAAGGAATGTGCTTCTATCTTTGTGTCTTTCTGAGTATTTTATTAGTTTTTGTATTTGAAGATTATGGTTCAGTGTTTTATGTATCATTGCTACTTTCCTTTTAAGTCTTCTGTCCTGAAGGGTTTCTACATTTGGTGATTTTACTAAAGGTGTTACTCTAAGCAAATGTGAATATTCGTTTGTTATAAATCTCACTGCTCTATTTTGTATCTGTTCCAGCTTCTTAATGTTTTCTTGAGTTGGCGTGTCCCAAACAGAGGATGCATATTCTATTATTGACCTAATCAAGGTCAAAAAGTCATTAACATTTTAGTTGTATGTTCTTTTTAGCAAAAGACTGTATATATGATAAAATTGTACTTAATATGAGTGGAAAACGCATTCCTGGCAAGCCTATATAAGTAGAGTAGGCCTATGTACAAAACATAAGTGAATACTCAAGCCAGCTTTGGTTTATGTTTTTCTCTGGTACGCTATTCTGCCTCGACGTGGCACTTTTATCTTATATAATAAAGACGTTACTTCAAAAAAAGAAGATAATTCCACTCGGGTGGAAACGATTGCTAGAGGAAGTGATGAAGCTAAATGAATAGCAAAACAAAACTCTTGTGGAAGTGTCTAAGGGAATGCAAGAGCTTTCCCATTGCACGGTGCGGTGTTGGAAGAGAGCTTCCACATCTGTGTCGATAATTCATGCGCCGTTTCTTGCATGGTTAGCTTGGTAAAACATAGGAAGATGGCGAGGTTCCCGGTGTGCTCAGCATTCCGCCTTGTATTCTAATAAATGCGCCCGGAGTGTCAGGCACATTGGAAATAGCAATGTTTTATATAGACAATCTCACGGCTTATGGTTTACGGTGAAGTTTAGGCTTCTCAAACTCTTCAATTCAACACCGAAAGACAGCAACTCCTGTACTAAAACTCTACACCGATTTACACTTTGGCCCTTTATAGGCTTGTAGGTCAAACACTTTTAAAAAAAAACATTAACAAGCCTTAAAAAATGTAGGCCTATATAGACTGAAAATGAAGAAGATATTGTGAAAATTGTACATGTATTGTTTAACTGCACTGTTCCTTAGCAAAGATTGCTACCATGTTATTATATGGTTAAATAGGTGCACTCGAGTAGAACGATGGGAAAGATCGTGATCTGATAATACAGACCAACCGATATAATAGAGTCAACAGAAATATATGTCATGTAGACCTATACATTGCCTCAAAATGCCAACAACTAATTAAGCTCTACTGGAGTTTTATATATATAAAAAAAAGGTTGACCTATCCGAATAGGATACCTTGTCAAGTCTAGGTCTATTCAATATGAATAGGATACTCTGTCAAATAACGCACACTAAGAACGTGAATCACAGGTGTATAGTCAAGTAACACTGAACGGTAGGTATATTACAAAGACTCTCAACCTGTGGCTCGCGACCCTCTTGGAGATCGGATGACAATTTTTCAAGTGTCGCCAATGATCACCGGAAGCATCCATATTTTCTTCCTTTTATTCACAGGTATAAAACTTGACATTGTACAAAATTGTTCCATTAGTAGGCTATTTAGGCTACTTTTTTTTTTAAATTATTATTACTGACGTTCGAGGATAGATGTTGTAAACAACTAAATCAGAATGATTTCAAACATTTTAATGTTCGAGGCATAAATAGGCCTATATGAAATTTTAAAGTTAAAATTACTGTCCCTTATGGCCTCAAACTGCGTGACGTAATGCCATTGCAGAATCGAGGATTGTATTTCTACGTAGAAGATCTGCGCATGTCGTGACGTTTCCTAATTAATAGTCCTTCACTTGACAATTAGTTAGAAAATATCACGAACTTTTTTTTTTCTTCACAGTATGGTCTTATGCCTACTTCAATAGTTAAATCAGGAATTGAGAAACTTGTGAGTGTGTCATTTTTGTAACAGAAGGTTTTAAAAGCATATCAGCCGAATCTATGAAGCTTAACAAACGGAAACGTGAGTTTGATAGTAAAAATTAGCAGATTAAGATTCCCAGAGGCCTAGCCTAAGTCTGACGGAGTCAAGAAAGTTAGACTTGTCTCTGGTTGCCAATACCTTTATCAAAACATAGCAGTCGTTGAAGCTTCTTATTTAAGTGGCTCTCAGAATTGCCAGAGCTATGAAACATCACACCATTGCTGAGGAGTTAGTGTTGCCGCAGCCTAAGACATTTTTCTTCCACTTCTCATGAATAAGTGCTCGGATTTCTGCCGTAGCTTGTAAAAACGTGCTTGGCTGATAAAGCTTTTCATCTCAACTTTTTATCAAATATATGTAGGCCTACAAGCAAATGTTTTAATTTGAAAAAATGGATTTAAGCCTAATAGCTATTTTTATTTTATAGCTTCATTCACACTATTTTTACATTGACACATTCGCTTTACTTATTACATTATTATTGCGTTTAATTGTGACTATATCGACAGTAATGCGCAAATAAAGACCCGCGGGTCGCGGTAACATATGTCTGTCAAATGGCTGTGTGAAGCGTCTAGTGTGGTAGCTTGACTTGTTGCCACCGCTGGCTAGCATCTGTGAAAGGGGAGCAGTTTTGTAAGTCTCTCTTGCCAGTACATAGCCTCTCCACAGCAAGTCCTATGCAGTACCTCCTCGTTGTGGCAGATGGAAACTGAGGCTGCGAAGCCTCAGGCAAAACTGCAAGGGTCTCGGAGGAGGTTTGGCCCCAAGATGTGAGGCAGGCATGGCCCGTCGGCGTGCGGACACGCCCTGTTGCCCACAAACCAAACCCCTAGCTATAGGTCAATAGCCGCACTGCCTTGTGTGTGTGTCCCTGTAAGGTCTAAGGCTAAGGGAGTAAACCCTAACAGAAAATCCGGTCCTGGAGCCCCGTAGGCTTGGGGACAGTAGTAAGACTACTGCTCACTGGCAAACTCCTGCAGCCACCTGTCCCCAAATTGTGATGGCTCGCCATCCCTTTGGACCCTGTCAGTATGGAAGAGAGGCGTGTGCTGACGTGTGGGCAGCCCAGCACTCGCAAATTTACCGCCCAGGCTTTCCCCCAGCAATGGAGAGGTCACTCCATCTCTGACAGTAATGTCTTTGGAAAAAACACGGAGAGTGGTAGTTACCGGTGATAAGTTCCTAGCTGATTGGCGTAAGCTGGAACGCCAGGGACCACTCTTGACGGTAGGAGGGGCTTTTTAGCCTCACTGGATAGCTACTGCCTGCCTTAAGCCGAGCAGCCCTCGGACAGTAAAGTGCTATCCCGCCACAGTTTGCCGCACCACTGGGTGCTTGGTGCTAAGACAAAATCAAAAAGCAAGCTGCTCACTCGCACCTGCAAATACAATCAAAAGAAAACCCTCAAAATTAATGCGTTAAGCAAGCTGGAACGTACGGACAATGTGTCCTGGCTTCAATACTGACCCTGAACTAGTCACAGACATGCGTCAAACAGCTATCATCGACAGAGAACTCAGCAGACTAAACATTGATGTGGCCTGCCTGCAAGAAACCAGACTGGCAGACAGCGGATCTCTTACAGAAAGCAACTATACATTCTACTGGCAAGGAAAACCAGAACAAAGCCCTAGAATACATGGCGTCGGCTTCGCAATAAGAAACAGTCTCGTCCCCTGCATCGCAATGTTTCCCATTGGCAATGAAAGAGTATCACACATGAAATGTGCATCACCGCAAGGCAAAGTTAATATAATCTGTGCTTACTCACCAACCCTTTCTGCACCGGAAGAGGACAAAGACAGATTCTATCAAGCTCTAGAGAACGTAATTAAAAGTATTCCAAAATCCGAGCACCTCTATATAAATGGAGACTTTAATGCCCGTGTTGGTGATGGAAATGATGCATGGCCACAATGCTTGGGACCTCATGGTGTTGGCAAAATCAATGACAATGGCCAAAGGCTACTCGAGTTTTGTAGCTCTCATGAACTGTGTGTAACAAATACATTCTTCTCTGGCAAGGAACGCCATAAAGTCTCTTGGCAGCACCCACGCTCAAAAAGGTGGCACCAGCTTGAACTCTGCATCACCCGAAGGATGGATCTGAAAAGTGTCATCCACACCCGTTCATACCATAGTGCGGACTGCAACTCAGACCATTCACTAGTGCTAAGCAAAATCAAACTACTTCTCAAGAAGGATTATACTTCCACTCAACCCAGAACTAGGCGAATTAACGTCAACCATGTAGGTGACCCAGAGAAGTGTGCACTCTTTGGCGGGCTCCTGAACAGTTCAATCCCCTCGTTAAGTAATGAAGAAGACATCTCTATCGGATGGGAGAAATTAAGAGATGTAATCTACAGTTCGGCAATCACCGCCTTTGGGCCTCAAAAACACAAAAATGTAGACTGGTTTGAGGCGAATCTAGCACAAATGGAACCTTGCATCGAGAAAAAGCGATCTGCACAACTCGCTCTCAAGACAAAGCCAAGTCCAAGATCTTTGGAGGCCTTCAAAAGTGCTAATAAAGAGGCGAAACAAATGGCTAGAAAATGTGCTAACAACTTTTGGAGGGATACCTGCAACAGAATCCAAGACAGTCTCCACTCAGGAAATAGCAAAGCTCTATTTGATGGCATTAAAGCGGCCCTGGGTCCAACAGTGTCTAAGCCTGCCCCCCTTCTATCCAAATCAGGAGAAAAAATTACAGATCAAACCAAGCAGCTAGAACGTTGGACAGAACACTACCTCGAAGTCTATGCCACACAGAACAAAGTAGACGATGTCGCCCTGGCTTCTCTACCAGATCTTCCAGTACTGGAATGCCTAGATGATCTTCCGAGCCTCAGTGACCTTAAAAAAGCAATTAACTGCATAAAAAATAGAAAATCTCCTGGGAGTGATGGTATCCCAGTGGAAGTAGTGAAAGTCAACGAATCACTACTGCTCCCTGAACTCTATATTCTCCTCTGCCGCTGTTGGGAAACAGGTCATGTCCCACAGGACATGCGTGACGCAACTATAGTCACAATATACAAGAACAAAGGGGATCGGAGTGACTGCAACAATTACAGGGGTATCTCTCTCCTCAGTATAGTGGGCAAGATCTTTGCTAGAGTGGCACTATCCAGGCTGCAAGTGGTAGCTTCTAGAGTCTACCCAGAGTCTCAGTGTGGATTCAGGAGTGGTAGATCCACTGTAGACATGATATCTTCTCTACGACTACTGCAGGAGAAATTCAGAGAGAGAGACAGACCCCTTTACACCGTTTTTGTTGATCTGACTAAAGCTTTTGACATGGTCAGCAGAAGTGGCCTTTTCAAACTCCTGAGGAAAATAGGTTGCCCTCCCAAACTACTGCAGTTCATTGAGTGTTTTCACGAGGAAACTAAATGCACTGTCAAATTCAATGGAGCCCAATCAGCACCTTTTGAGGTTTGCAGTGGTGTCAAGCAGGGATGTGTGCTCGCACCTACTCTGTTTGGCATATTCTTTTCCTGTCTACTGCATTATGCGTACAACGACATAAGCGAAGGTGTGTTTCTCCATACAAGATCCTCTGGAAAACTATTTAATGTTTCAAGGCTGCGGGCAAAAACCAAGGTTAGGAAGCTACTCGTCAGGGAACTCCTGTATGCTGATGATGCAGCTATTGTGGCTGATTCTGATATTCAGCTACAGTGCCTGGTTGACAAATTATCTGCTGCTTGCCAGAAGTTCGGCTTAAACATCAGTCAAAGCAAGACTAAGATACTTGTCCAAAACACAAACACTGCACCTCAAGTAAGCATTAATGGCCAACCACTAGAAATTGTTGATCACTTTTGTTACCTTGGCTCCATCATATCCAACAACACTCTACTGGATAAAGACATAAACAACAGGATAGCCAAGGCAATGGCCACCATGTCACGGCTGCAGAAAAGAGTCTGGGACAACATATTGCTGACTAACAGTACTAAAGCCCTAGTCTACCGGACCTGTGTGTTGAGCACCTTGCTGTACGGAAGTGAAACATGGCAGGAAAAAAAGCTGAATGTTTTCCACCTCCGATGCCTAAGGCGGATCTTTAAAATAAGGTGGCAAGATAAGATAACCAATGAGGAAGTGCTACAAAGAGCAGGGTGCCAGGACATCCGCTCTGTTATCAGCAGCAGACGCCTTGGCTGGCTTGGCCACGTTCGTAGAATGCCAGAAGGTCGACTTCCACAGGACATCCTGTATGGCGATCTGATAGAAGGCAGGAGAGCCGCTGGTCGCCCACTTTTACGTTATACGGATGTATGCAAACGCGACATGAAGCTCTTCAAAATCGACACTGGCAACTGGGAAGAGGTGGCACTGGACAGATCCTCATGGAGAGAGAGCATAAAGGAAGGGTCAAAGATTGCAGATGCCATACACAACAGAAGCAGAAAGAAGGGTGAAAATGCAACGGCGCCTGGTGATTATATATGCCCAACCTGCGATCGCAGCTGTGTATCAAGGATTGGCCTTTTTAGTCACACAAGAAGTTGCAAAGGGAAAAGATCGTCTCTCGAGACGTAAAATGCCACAGATATATTTATATATATTATATATATATATATATATATATATAAGCGAACGAAATAAATAAAATCAATTATTGCATAAATCTAGTTTACACTTTACTCACCGTGGCCAGTCTTCAACTGATGTGCATTTCCCAAAATTGGCAATTTTTGAGGTCCTGGAAACCGGTCAACCATATCTCGAACTTTTTTGGTTGAGAAATGGTAAAAAATGTACATAAAAATAAGAGCAACTCCAATGATTAGTGTTATATACATTATTGTTTGAAATATAGCTCCTGTTTACAATAAATACTAGATTTAGAAATAAAGCGTTTAGTAGATCAAGATTAGATCTAATTTATCCAGATCTGGATTTTAAAAAAATCAACACAAAAAAAAAATAGCCACAGATGTAGCATCTGATCTAGGCCAATATGAAGTATTATTATCTACTAAATCTTTTACGAAGTCTACTGGCACTGAACTAAAAAAAATGCCTACAAGTGTATTGTAAATAGTAGGTCACGTGATAGATATTTATAGAATACTTTTTTAGTGATACTTCGTAACCTCAGCAGTCTTTTCAGGGTCTCAAGATTCAAGCTTTGGATAACGCATTTTTTTTTTCTGCCTTCTGGGGTTAAAATGTAAAATAATTTGATTAGCCTCAGAAAGTAAGCAAGCAATGGTAACCTAAATTAGAGATCTCGATTTCTAGATTTAGCCGTAAATTACCCAATAACTGAAATGAATGAGGCATATGATAAAAATGATATAATCATAATATAATTATATAAATAATATAATGATTAAAATGATATATTAGTATTAATATTAGTCACTTTATAATTTATATTATCTACCTCTAATACCTCTATATTACTATTTTAGTAATAGTAGTATTAGTCTATATGATTCATAACAAACGAATATTCACATTTGACTAGGGTAACACCATTAGACTAGTAAAATCACTAAATTTAGAAAGCCTTCAGGACAGAAGACTCAAAAGTAAAGTAGCAATTATACATAAAACAGTGAACCATAATCTTCAAATGCAAAAACAAAATCTAATAAAATACTCTGAAAGACACAAAAATAAAGGCACATTTCTCGTCCCATATGCTAGGACAAATTTGTACAAATACTCCTTCTTCCCTAGTGCTATTAGAGCATGGAATGGGTTGCCTGAGCTAGCCAGAAAAACCAGTGACTTGGCAGAATTTAAGTCATTGGTTAATATGCATGACTAAATGCATGACGCGTAGGACGTAATCATCTTCTTTTTTTGAAGTAACATCTGTATTATATAAGATAAGATAAGATAAGAAG
>JAZGLO010002332.1:0-14420 GCA_036873155.1 Biomphalaria sudanica | reverse complement strand
AATCAAATATGTTGTTGTGTTGACTTTCTAGTGGTTTGTTATATCTGTTAAATTACTTTCAGAATTTTGCTGTTTAATATATCTGCTCCCTTTAGACCAACTCTTTGTATTTTTAAATGCCTAATATCAGAATTAAATGACTTGTAGAAATGTGTTTTTAATTAATGTTTTTACTCCAGACAGATTATTTTTTGGTAACATTTATTTAAAATTGTAATGCAGTTCTAAAAATATACTGATAATGTGACAGCTGATCTTTTATTTCAAAAACAAAGAGGGAGGGAGAGGGTTGTGGGTTGTGAAAATAGTTTTATATAGAAAATTGTCATTTATGAGAAAAAAAAAAACATTTCCTGTGTATTTGATGTCATTGATATTAGTAGGGAAAGTTTAAGCAAATAAAAAAAAAAATGTTTATTAGCAATGAATTTCTGCAGTTGTCATTGAATAGGGAAAGAATATTTACTGAGTTCCAACACTTATGAGCAATGTTCTAAGTGCTAGCACATTTGTTAGTTGTTCATTCAGGGCAATGAAAGTTATTCTAAGGCTAAGCCCAGATTGTTGATCTTACTTTTTTAATTTTGACTATCATCACTTTGTTAAAGTATCACATTTCAACACTTCAGGTACTTAGTTTTGAAAACTGAACTGTCCTAAGTAGTTTTTTTCTAGTTGGCGGAGTATGTTTGTACTACATTGGATTGATTACTCTTGGATAATCATGATAATATTGTGGATTTTCATCCTTTATCAATCCCTTAGTCTGTTGGACCATTAGGGTACCACACATGATCTGTTGACAGTCTTTCTCCTTTTCTCTCTGCCTTTGCCTTGACTAGAGTCTCTTTCAATGACAGCCTTATCATTTTCTCTATTTCTTTTTCCTGGCTGCCTGGTATGCGGTATACTCTCTACTTTTGTTCTGTGACCTCAAAGGCCCGAAGCTGAAATCCTACCAGCTGCCATTCGGCTAGGATGTAATTATCATCAGAATCTGGAGGAACATCTAAAACATGGAAAACAAATAGCTGTTCCCTTTGGAAAGGTCATTGCAAGTCCTGAAGAGCTCATGATATATAGCAAGACATTATTGTTTTAATTTTGAATTAAAAGTAACTGAATTGAGTTTTGAAAAACAATTCTTTGATTGTCAATGAAATGAAGTCTCTTTCTAAAAGATCAAGAAGTGTTCTGTTTCAGCTGGTACTTTGTGGCACGTAGAGACAAATGTGTTTCAATAAATGTCGAGGTTTTGTTACATTCATGTTTTCATTCAATAGTTGGTGTATTTTCTAATGTTTACTCAGCAATTATAAAGAAATGTTACATTTCTATTTTCTGGTGCATTTTACCTTCCTTGTTCCATATGCTAGGACATATTTGTACAAATGCTCCTTCTTCCCTAGTGCTATTAGAGTATGGAATGGGTTGCCTGAGCCAGCCAGGAAAACCAGTGACTTAGCAGAATTTAAGTTAAGTTAAGATGACTAGGATATGCGGAGGATGTAATTATCTTCTTTTTTGAAGTAACATCTGTATTTTATAAGATAAGATCGGGAGAAAATTTTGTTCTCTTGGCAATTTTTCTGTCCAATCCTTGATACAAATCCATGATCACGGGATGCTGCAGCATTTTTAGGCTTTGTTGTACAATTTATTCTTTTTTTTTTTGTTTTAAACCTGACAAGGAATTATTAACTATTTATTAATATTTTAAAATTTATTTTTGGGTTTGGAATTGTATTTATTCATCTTATCGCTAGCACTGCCTTTGACTACAAAATATTTATTAAAAGAATAAAGAAGTATTTTGTTAAATATTTCAAGAGTTTCACTTTCCAGATTTTATATTTGATTTAGATGTTAAACTATTCTCGTGTTATTATTATTATTACAAATAATATATTGATATCTTTCATATTTATATAGATACTTATATTTATAATTGTTAAATATAAATATATTACATTATCATACTATTTTTTTTTACTAATAAGTGAATCATCAGAAATTGTTTGTTGCAAGTATTAATAGTCTGTAGTATTGCATACATAGTATTAGGGTCTATGTTTATATAAGTCTTGTAAAGCAGATCACTTGTGTTGACGTGATCATGAGCTGGATTGATAACATCTTAAAGAAAATAGCTTGGGTTCTGTCTAAGAAACATTTTAACTTGACTTTGTATCTACTTTTAAAACATTGATGTGTAATGACAAAACTCTGTGTATCTAAATAATATTGTTTTAGAGTGGCAATATGACAAACACCTTTTTTAAGTTAGCAACCAGGTTTGTTCCTAATAAATAAAAGAATTAGTTTGAATGTCTGCAATGAATTTGAACATATTTGAGTGAATCTTTAGCAATAATAACTTCCTGCAAATTTTAATTGTTCTGTTAGCTATCAATAAAAATGTGACCAAAGTAGTAAAAAAAAATTGTACAACGTTGCAGATATTTGTTTGTTTTTCTAATTTAAAGAATAAATATAAATGTATTGACTTTTATTCAGAAGAATATTTTGGACCTATTTTCTCCCTGAATCCATTTTACTATCTCTTTTAGTCAGTGGGCGGGATGGCTGAGGGGTTAAGTGCTTGGCTTCCCAACCGGGGGTCCTGGGATTGAATCTTGGTGAAGACTGGGATTTTTAGGGCGCCTGAGTCCACCCGACTCTAATAGGCACCTGACTTAAGTTGGGGAAAGGCGGTTGGTCATTGTGCTAGCCACGACATCCTGGCATTAACTGTTGGCCAAAGAAACAGATGGCCTTATTCAGTAGGGCCTAGAATCTGCCCTATAGATCACAAGGTCTGAAAGGGGAACTTTATCTCTTTTAATCAGAGAGTTGTGTTATGGGTAATGGTAGGCTACCTTTAGGGCGTCTCTGAGTCCACCCAGCTCTAAAAGGCACCTGACATTAGTTGGGGAAAAGTAAAGGTGGTCTGTTGTTGTGCCGGCCACTTGATACCCTTGTTAACCGTGGGCCACAGAAACAGATGACATTCATATTATCTGCTCCATAGGTCACAAGGTCTTTAAAGAAAAACTTAACTTTTATATTAAAATATTTTAACTCTCCACTCTCTTTATACAGTTTAATTTAGACGCTGGCAGTAAATAAATAAATAATTCTACAGTAGGTGCTATACGTGGATTGCAAGAATTAAAAAAAAAAGAATTTATGTAGACCTTACACTGCCTTACAGTTGAAAATACAGATTGGTCATTCGTATTCTTTCCTCTGTTTTCTTATTGTTATTTTCCTGGACTATGTTTGTCAAGAATGATTTTTAGATTTAGTGTATTTAAATTCTGTTATGAAAAGCTGTTTCGGGTATTGAGAAAAGAATTAAGCTACAATGTCAGTAAAAATAAACATTAATAAGAGCAATAATAATAATAAGGCTTGACTTCGAGTCCAAGATTAATGAGCAGTGCAGTATTTCGCGTGGCTACGCCGCCCCAGCTGTGACCTGCATATTTTGCCACATTAACAATATCCCAACAATAAAACATTAAATTTGAAAAATATCGCAAATATAATGGGTAAAATATGTGCAAATTCCTGTTGGTGCAATTAATTCTAATGTACAGAGCCGCTGATCTCAACCAGATCTATAATTTTCGTTGCAGATAACAACCAGGCCATTGTCATGAATCTACACATCAGAATTTACATTGTACGCAGAGGTCTATTGATAAATAAACGTATTGTATCCTTACATGTAGAGAAATATTATGATTGTATAACTTTTTTTTCCGATGGGGCTTGTTGGGGTACCCGTTTTAAATCTTTCATAACCTCAGTTCTCTGCCATCTTAAAGACTCATCTCTCTCTTTTCTCTCTTCTCTCTCTCTCTTTATCTTTTGTCGTAGTGGTGCTGTGACAGCAGCTGTTCTTCCACTTTTCCCGGTCAGCAGCTGCTCTTGGCTTCTTATCTGTCGTTCTTTGAGTAATGTCTCTGCATTCACATTATAGATCAATAGGAATAATGTCTCTGCATCCACATTATAGATCAATAGGAATAATGTCTCTGCATCCACATTATAGATCAATAGGAATAATGTCTCTGCATTCACATTATAGATCAATAGGAATAATGTCTCTGCATTCACATTATAGATCAATAGGAATAATGTCTCTGGAGTCTTCTACTCATCAGCAGTTGTGATGCAGTCCGCTTTATTTCTCTGCTCAGCGAGATATGTATCTTTCCCACTTTTGTATGCTTTGTTGAATATATGCTTAACGATACCAACATACACCTCACTTTGTCCTTTTGGAGCTTGATGTGGTTATCTTGAAAGCAAACTCTCTATATTTGAAACTATTGAATGGCATATTTTCGCTCACTGTTTCTTCTGGTATGCTATGCCTAGCAAAAATACCTTTCATTGCCCTGATAACACATTCTGCTGTTTTGTTCTCAAGTCGTTTTATTTCAGGGCATTTGGAGACATAGTCCACAATTCGCAAGTCGTCATTGTTTTGCCATTCAAATAAATCTGTCGCAACCTTTTCCCATGGTCTGTCTGCTAAAACAGGAGGTAGCTAATGAGGTAGCAATTTTTCTTTCACATCATTTCTTTTGAACGTTGCACATGTTGATCATTTCATTATTGTCGAAAAAATATCTTTGGACGATCCTGGCCAAAACTCACTTTGTCTTATCGTCGATCTGGTTTTCTCAAGACCAGAATGACCTGTGTGCAACTTGTCGAGAATTTCATTTCTCATACTAGAAGGAATTATAATTCTGTTCTCATAAAACAATATTCAATTCTCTTCACGAATACTGTCTTTAATGGCAAATCAACTTTTATTGTTTCATTAACTTGAGTTTTTAACTTTGGCCAACCTTCTCTGACCAAATTAATTACTATTTCTATTCAACATCAGATTCAGTTTTAGGTCCAATTTCAACAGTCTTCTGATCACGAAATATACATGAAGGCGTTAAGTATGCAGAAGATAGCATACACACTGGTCCTGGAATCTATTAGTATTACCGTCACGCAACTGAGCCCATGTGTGGGGAAAAATCGATTAACTAAATACTGAAAATAAACGTTATTCTTAAAATAATAATGGCAAAGATTCCGAGATTAAATCCTTCAGTTCAGAAGCGAAACGGTTCCCAAAAATATAATTGTCTTATAAAGAAGACCATTTTGTGGAAAAGACACGATCACAGTGTATTGAATAATTATTAAAATGACTGAATCAAATATATTAACTTTTCTTATCTTATCTTATATAATACAGACGTTACTTCAAAAAAGAAACTTTTGATTGATATACAGTGGTTTAACATTTATTTATTATGATTTGTTTGTATTTTTCCTTAGGGCTGAAGAAGTTTTTTTCGACAAAAAAAAAAGGGGGGAGCTAAAGAAAGATGTAGTTCGACAAATTTTGTCCAAATTTAAGAGACTATAGAGTTATGATCCCTTAAACAAAAGAGGTACACTTTCCTTTCCAGCTCTCTTTTCATGGTCTACGACGGATCGGCGTGTACAAGTAACAGGAACAAATCTTCACAGGAAAATGACTTGACACGGAACAATGATGAGATGACGCTATTTCAAAAAAAACAGATTGCGGGCGAAGCTTGGAAGAGCGACTAGTCACCAGTGAAATACAACGCAGCCAACAATGTCAAATTGATTTTGCAGCAGATAAAAACTAAACATAATGATAACTCCCTGGAACTCTCAAATAATCATAACAATGAAATAGACAAGTCATATAATTCAGCTCAAGTACATTTGATAGACTTCGCCAGTGCGTATCCTGCGTTAGAGCCTAATTACAATTTCTTGTTTGGATTTCAAAAACTGACTCACGTGTTACAATATTTAATAAAGTAAATTAAATCACAGACTTTATTTGTTTATATAAATAAAGAACATACGCACTCGTAACTATTTTAAAAAAATGTTGCTGTAATATACACAACAAAAAAGCAATAAACTATATTCTATACATTATTAAAATTTAAGAACAAAATATTGACAATGGAAAAATGTTTACAGATAAGAAATGGTGAGTAGTAACGAGGCCGATCGTTATAGATGGCCTCAACACTGACCTGCAACGTCACAACCTGTGGTCAGTTTAACCAATGGCTCATTGCCATGTCACAGGCCTGTACGACCTGTGGTAACAGTATTTCTATTTAACCTAAACACATCTTCATTGCATAGCCATGGGAGATAACCGTATAATTTCAGACTTCTGTAAAGCGGTACCGAGTTATCTAGACTTTATACCCTGGAGAGAAAAATACATGCAATAAAAGAGAGTCTTGCAGTTCTATCTCTCTCTCTCTCTCTCTCTCTCTCTCTCTCTCTCTCTCTGTTGTTGTTGTTACTACTGTTGTTGTTGATACTGTTGTTGTTGGTTACTGTCGCTGTTTCCATTGTTGTTTGGTATCGAGGCCTTAATATAGTAATCACTATCTAGTAAGTAAGTAGCACATCCTTCACAACTTTCGATCATTGGTCCCTGTAATGTAAAAGTAAAAAAAAGAAGATGATTACGTCCTACGTGTCTTGCATCTAGTCATGCATATTAACCAATGCTCAGGCAACCCATTCCATGCTCATTAATAATAGCACTAGGGAAGAAGGAGCATTTGTACAAATTTGTCCTAGCATATGGAACAAGGAATGTGCCTTTATCTTTGTGTCTTTCAGAGTATTTTATTAAATTTTGTTTTTGTATTTGAAGATTATGGTTCAGTGTTTTATGTATAATTGCTACTTTACTTTTGAGTCTTCTGTCCTGAAGGCTTTCTAAATTTAGTGATTTTACTAAAGATGTTACTCTAGTAAAATGTGAAAATTCGTTTGTTATGAATCTCACTGTGCTCTATTTTGCGTTTGTTCCAGTTTCTTAATGTTTTCTTGAATTAAGGAGTCCCAAACAGAGGATGCATATTCTATTATTGGCCTAACCAAGGTTAAATAACATTTTAGTTTTATGTTCTTATTTGATTTATAGAAATTTCTTTTAATAAACCCTAATGCTTTGTTGGATTTTTTGATGACCTGCTGACCACTGTCCAAAATGGCATACAGCTAGATTACCCGAGGAATTAAGCAACAATCTAGCTCCAGTGTTCACTCATCAGCCACACCAGTATCACCAGTAAAATACAAGAAAACTTAATGTAGTAGCATCATGAACCACTTACACTTGTCTTAGATTAACACAATGTACTTACACCACATCAACGTACCTCTAGGAAATACAGGGCCATGTGAGACCCAATTAATAGGAACTATTAATGACTTGTCAAAAGGATTAGATTATAGTGACCAAATAGATGTCATTTTATTAGACTTCATTTGAAGCGTTTGGCGAAATTCACATCTGTTTAACCTTCACCTTTCCACAGTCTGTTGGACTGCTGGGGTATCACGTAATCTGTTTACCATTTTTCTTTATTCCATTCTGTCTTTAACCTTGACTACAGTCTTTTTCAGTGACAGGCCCTTCCATTCTTTAATGTTGTCTTCCCATCGTTTTCTCTAATTGCCTCTTTATCTTTTTCCTGGTTCTGTTCCCTGCAGGAAGGTCTTTTCGAGCCATGACGACCGTCACGTTCACATACTTATGTTTGGGTAAAAACTTACAGTTTTTGGATTCCTTTCTCTATATGTCTCCTCTGTTTTTGGTTTATTCAAAATGAAGCAATATTTTGTAGTCTCTTGGAGCTGAGAATGCTGTTGCTAAGTTATTCTAATTAGTTAACACCCTTGTGTGACACATCCTGAAAAGAAGAGTTTCGTGGAAGTTATCAAATTTACATTTCTCTAGAGTACGGTGAAAGTCTTCCAGTACTTTCTCTCCGGATACGACTTTTTGCATGTCCTGGTGATTTGTAAGTTCAGTAAAAAAAAAAAAAGATTTATAATAGTTTCGAGTGGACGTTTACTTTAAGAAAGAACTGTGTCCAGTGCTGACAGCAGAACTACTGAGTGGCGAGGGTGGGCGATATATTTTTCAAAGTCCTTGCCCTGTTGACTCCTGGCCTAACACCCCTTTCTCTCTCTCTCTCTCTTCATTGATAATCTATCTATTATTATAATATCTATCTATCTATCTATCTATCTATCTATCTATCTATCTATCTATCTATCTATCTATCTATCTATCTATCTATCTATATATATATATATATATATATATATATATATATATATATATCATGGGCGTAGCCAGGATTTTTTTACGGGGGGGGGGGGGTTGGGGGAGATTACCCCCGCCCCCCCCCCAGCGCAAAAAATTATATATATATATATATATATGTGTGTGTGTGTGTGTGTACATAATTAGTCTTTATTACATTCTGACCCTTTCGGAAGACGTTTATTGCTTATTGTAGACTCCCCCCCCCCTTGCTAGCAAGAGGGTCTGGGGGAGTTCGCAGCGCTCCCCCAGCTTCGCCCCGCCGCCGAGCACTATTTCTGGTATTGAAAGCCAACAAAATGCATATTCTGAGGTATCTACAGTGCATTATCTTGCTATTAAAAAGTTTTATTTCAAAAACCTAATGTGCTATTCTTACTGACTTAGACCCTCTCGCGCCGTTCGGCGCATTTTCCGGCAAGCTGTTTCCGCAACTCTTATTTTGCGTAATTCATTTTGTCGGAGAATATGTCCCGCAAAACCTCATGCGACGCTCTGTCACAAACTTACTAAGGATTCGACTTCCAGTTCGGCATATGATTTCTTTGATTTAGACCCGATCTCTATGACTGTCTTAGCCATCGTTGTTGAGCCACATTTAATGTTTTTCAATTTCGGCAGAAGACTATTCACACTTTATTAATGGAGCCGAAGCCACTGGTAGAAATTTGTAACCTTTCTTGACTACGCTCTTGGAATTACATGCCTGTATTTCGCTTCAGATTTTATATCGAAAAGGAAAGTTTTTTCTTCAAATCATCTGTTGAGGGGTTTTAAACTAAAAAATCTCTGGAGTTTTTTTTGTTTTTTTTTTTAAATTCAAAACCTCATTTAGCTACGATCATAGAATTTGGTGACTGTAATTTGCTTTAAAATAATATTGAAGAGAGAGGTTTTCAACGCTAAACGCTCTGTAGGGGAATTTTAAACTCAAAACCATCTGGAGGGGTTTTAAACTTTAAAGAAAAAGCCATCTGAAGGAGGGGGATTTAAACTCAAAACCCCTTTGGCTACGCTCATAGATTTTATAGTGTGTAATTTGCTTTTTTTTTTTTATTAAAGAGGTACTTTGTAGCTTCAAACCCCAACTAGAGGGCGGGGGTTAAACTTAAAACACCTTTGGCTACGCTCATAGAATTTTGAGTTTGTAATTTACTTTTTTTATATTGAAGAGGAGGTTTATCGTAAATTTTGGAGGGGGTTTCAAAATCAAAATCTTCCTTAACTGTGCTGTTGGAATTTAGGGATTGTTGTTTGCATTTTTTTTTGTTTTATTTTATAGAAGTGGGGGATTTAACTGCAAAAACCTCTGGTATGGGGTTTAAAATTCAGAACCCCCTGTAGGGGGTTTTAAACTCAAAGCCCCCTGGTAGAAGGATTTGTATGTCAAAACCCCCTGGTAGGGGAATTTAAACTCCAACCCCCTGGTAGAGGGTTTTTAACTAAAAACCCCCTCGGCTGTGCTGTGGTAAGAGATGATTTAGTATTAAAATCTCACCTAAAATAAACAAAATGAAAGCTAAAATCAGTCACTTAATTCCGTCCCCCCTCTAGTATGTTGGCCGATTTGCTAGGATGGCGATGGCATCAATCCCGCCCCCCCCACCATAAACTTTCGAGTGGGGGGGGCGGTCCAATTTATTTGTAGAAATCACAGCTTGTCAACGGAATCCATTAAATATCTATATAATCAAAACTTGTTATTGATATTTTAACCGATCTTTATATTATGTGGTTCCCCTATTAGCCGATTGGGGGGGGGGGGGCGAACATATGTAGCAATTCCAACCTAAACCCTTTGAGTGGGGGGGGGCGGTCCTACTTTTAATTAGAAATCATAGTTTGTGAACAAAATTAGTTGAATTACAATATAATTTTTATATTATGTTGCTACACTTCTGGTATCTTAGCCGATTCGGTGAGGTGGATGGGGGGGGGGGCGATAGCTTCTGCTTCCCTCCCCACTCTAGCCCTCTGAATGGGGTGGGGCGGTCCTATTTTTATGGGGAAATAATAGTTTTTGAACAAAATTAGTTGAATAATATATAACATAAACTATATATTGATGTTTTAATCAATTTGTATATAATGTCGGACACACGATCTAATCTCAAATTTTATCAAAAGTAAATATAAAATGAAAAAGGGTTGTTCCAGGTGGGATGGGCGATACATGCTATTGCCTTCCACCCATCGGACAAATCAATACTTTTTTCTTTTTGTATTTTAGTTAAGAATTACGGACATCTGGATTTCATCTGGGCATATGAGGCACCGACCTATATTTATAACACTATACTTCAAATAGTTTTGTTGAAGTTATCAAAGCTTCGATCATTGATATACTGTTCTACGCCAAAATTACGAGATCTACATCTACAATTGTACTAGATGAAACTGTTGTTCAATAGCTGTCATTAAAATACATAATTTTATATTTTTTTTAGAATTATGTTACTTTCTATTTTGTAAACGTCTCTATTTATAGAGTTAAGTATTTTATTAATTTTTTTTTTTTAATTCAAACCTAAGCTTTGTGTTTAATCATGTCTCTGCAACTATGAGAGAGCCATGATATAGAATGAATGTCTACGGTACATTTTAAAAAAAGTAGATGATTTTAGTGTTTTACTGGGTAAATCAGTGTTTCTCAAACTTACCAGTGGAGCCCCCCCCCCTTATAAAACAAAGAAAAAATTATTCCCTCCCATCTAAGCCAGCTGGGAAGTGCTGTTGAATCCAACAGTAGGATCCGACAGGGTTTTAATAGTGTAATGAAAAGGAAAAGAAACGTACATATATATATCATATTATCCTAATTTTTCGGTTTTAGAAAAAAAAAGTAGATATTTTAAATTAATGGATTGTGATGTAGCAGGTTTTCTGGAGGAGCGCTTTAAACTCCTACAGCAGGGTCCGAGGCGGAGCCTAGCGTTTTTCTGCTTTTGAGCTTCAGAAATTTTTTCTCCTGGTGTCTACGATGCCTAATAAAAACACATGTTAAAAAATCATTGAAGAAAAATGGGGTGAGGCGTGCCGACCTTGAACAGCTTTTTAAAAAAAATCAAAGCTCACTATTCATCAAAGTTTTAAAAAAAAATCAAAGCGCACTATTCATCAAAGTTTTAAAAAAAAATCAAAGCGCACTATTCATCAAAGTTTTTAAAAAAAATCAAAGCGCACTATTCATCAAAGTTTAAAAAAAAATCAAAGCGCACTATTCATCAAAGTTTTAAAAAAAATCAAAGCGCACTATTCATCAAAGTTTTAAAAAAAAATCAAAGCGCACTATTCATCAAAGTTTTTAAAAAAAATCAAAGCTCACTATTCATCAAAGTTTAAAAAAAAAATCAAAGCGCACTATTCATCAAAGTTTTTAAAAAAAATCAAAGCGCACTATTCATCAAAGTTTAAAAAAAAAATCAAAGCGCACTATTCATCAAAGTTTTAAAAAAAATCAAAGCGCACTATTCATCAAAGTTTTAAAAAAAAATCAAAGCGCACTATTCATCAAAGTTTTTTAAAAAAGTCAAGTCGAAGGTCTAATTATTTATTATTATATTTCATATATAAGGCGACAGGACTTGTACGTCTGTAGTAGGCGTGGTCGCCTTAAGTTCAGCTTTGTGTCAAATAAGACGTCTTGACCTTTTTTTTTCTTTGCATTAAGGTCCTCACCATAAAGGTCCTCACCATAAAGATCTACAACAGTCAGGAAAATTTCGACCATTATTGTAACACAAGAAATTTGCGAAGAATCGCATTCGCGGTGACGTGTTGAGATGTCTCCTTCAAAGAGTTTTGACTTCATATTGCTGCAAACGGCTGTTTTAAAAGATCCTTACTAGAAGATGAAACAGCGTCTCTTATAATATTCTAGTGGGAAGCGCACTTTGAGAGGCCAAGCACGCTTGAACTTGGCATGGCTTGGCCACCTATGAGGGGGGGCTCGAGGTTCGACACCCGACTGGAGCAGAGTTGTGTTTACTGAGCGTACGACAAAATCGCGGAAAAACCTACTCCCAGATACCCCCTCCCCCACTGGAACACAACTTAGATTGGACCATAGCACTCTGAGCATGCTATAAGCATGAAAGTGGTGCTGTATAAAAGCCATAATTTATTTATGTTTTATATTAATGTTATTTTACGTGGTTAATAAGAAAATAATGAGAATGTGGAAAAAGAAAAAAAACTGGCTTATCGCCTTCTCCTTCTTATGCTAGGACGTCGCGCCCTCTTGGTAGGACACTAGTGGGGCGCGCCTCAGAATTTGAGAAACGCTGGGGTAAACCAAAATGCGAAAAAAAAATCCTGGAGATATTCGCTCGATTTCATGTGTTCATAATTTGAGAAATTTCTCATTGCGAAACAAAATTATGAAAGATGGAAATGGGGGTCAAGTTTATTTTAACTTTCAGCTCATTCGATATTGCTTAGCCCCTGTTTACGTTCAGACGAGCGTAGATGGCAGAAAGAGGAAGGAGTGTTGCTTCAAGGGCATATACTTCCGCCGTGGGAAGAGACCCAAAAATGTACGGAGTTATAGAAAAGGGAACTAGTTTTCAAATTAGAGAAAGTAGTGCGACGAAAATAGGGGACTGCGCCGACCAAGGCTCGAAACAGTGACCCTGGAAACGGCAATGGACCTCGTTCACCAATCGTAAACAAACAACATTTAGTCACGTGATCTTATTGATAAAACAATGAAAAAAAAACTGTCACGTGACAACCATCATGAATTAAACATAAGATCGTAAATTATATAAAAGAGATAAAGCACCACGTGGCTAAATGTTGTTTGTTTACGATTGGTTAATGAGGTCCATTCGTACTGCAAAGTAAGTTTAACCTCTAGTCTGACCATCGGAATGTCCAAAAAAAAAACAAAAAAACAATAACATTCTTCTGGTTCAGAGTCATTCGCCCGTATGCAAATTACCACCCCAGTGCTCAATCGTCACATGCCACAGCTAGCCCCCGATTTCGCCACACTTCTGTTCACTAACAGTTTCCACAGAGCCGACACAGACAACCGTTCGGCATGTATTAGATTATTAGACAAACAATGGCACTATCTAAGTGTGTATCTGTCATTGTGACAAGCGGACAACATAAATACACTACATATAGAAGCTTCAGTGGGTAGGAGCTAAAAGATAGTGGGGATTTTCGAAGTTCAACTAAACAATGTCAAGGACGCTAACCTGAACTGTTGCCAACTAAATATAAGAAAAAAAGGAAAAAGAGTTGAGCTGTGAGTTCAACAATATCTCAATGCGTGTCAGTTAATTTTTGATATTAACCCTTCTAGGTCAATATTAGGCCAACCGTTTGTTCGTAGTCATTTTGTTTTAAAATCAGTTTGAAATCGAAAACTGAAAGTCTATTGCTTCTTTCTTATTAAAATCATTTTGTACTACAAGCCGAGGAGCTAAAAAGTGAGAAAATTTTTTTTATCATGTACATTTTAAAAAGCAAAGCTTATCATCGCCTACTTTATCTTGTACACCGGATACACCAAAAAGCTAGGCTACACTTGTAGCGTGCTCGGAATAAGTAAATACAGCTACGAATTTACTAGTAATTATAGCTTGCTTTACTTAACCTCTAGCCTAGATCATCGGAATGTCCAAAAAAACAAAACAACAAAAAAAAAAAAACAAGGTTACAAAAGACAGTTTGTGTGGAAACTCAAACTCAAAATCGGCCCCCGAAGAGGTCCAATATTTCAGAAAAAACATCCAAATGAAATTATATCAAAGAGAAATGAGAGATGAGAATGGAGAAAGAAGGTTAACAGATCTTGTGTAGTGCCCCAACGGTCCCGCAGATCAAAGGATAGGTGTGAACCTGGCCTAACTAGTTCCCCTTTTAGACCTTGTGGTCTATAGGGCAGATGATGTAAAGTTCATCTGTTTTTGTGGCCTACGGTTAACGAGGGTGTCATGTAGCCAGCACAACGACCAATCACCTATACTTCTCCCCAAATAATGTCAGGTACCCATTAGAACTGAGTGGACTCAGAGGCGCCCAAAGATTCCAAAGATGAAAATCCCAGCCTTCACCAGGATTCGAACCCGGGTCCCCAGGTTCGGAAGCCAAGCACTTTACCGCTTAGCCTCCGCGCATCCCCTGGCCTAACTGATGTCTTATAATTGATTTAATTGTTTTGAAAAAGCTCAATATCTTATTCGAATCCTCAAAAAAAAAT
>JAZGLO010002331.1:0-40208 GCA_036873155.1 Biomphalaria sudanica | reverse complement strand
AGTGTGCTATGTTAGGTGTACTATGTTAGGTGTGCTATGTTAGGTGTGCTATGTCAGGTGTGCTATGTTAGGTGTGCTATGTCAGGTGTGTTATGTTAGGTGTGCTATGTCAGGTGTGCTATGTTAGGTGTGCTATGTCAGGTGTGTTATGTTAGGTGTGCTATGTCAGGTGTGCTATGTTAGGTGTGCTATGTCAGGTGTGTTATGTTAGGTGTGCTATGTCAGGTGTGCTATGTTAGGTGTGCTATGTCAGGTGTGTTATGTTAGGTGTGCTATGTCAGGTGTGCTATGTCATCTGTGTTATGTTAGGTGTGCTATGTTAGGTGTGCTATGTTAGGTGTGCTATGTTAGGTGTGCTATGTTAGGTGTGCTATGTCAGGTGTGTTATGTTAGGTGTGCTATGACAGGTGTGCTATGTCATCTGTGTTATGTTAGGTGTGCTATGTTAGGTGTGCTATGTTAGGTGTGCTATGTCAGGTGTGCTATGTTAGGTGTGCTATGTTAGGTGTGCTATGTTAGGTGTGCTATGTCAGGTGTGCTATGTTAGGTGTGCTATGTTAGGTGTGCTATGTCAGGTGTGTTGTCAAACAAAATACTAAGGGGCTTACAGTCATTCTGACTCTACTATCTTTTACATCGTTCATTAAAAACATTTATAACTTTTTAACAATACAGATGTATTTTCAGCTATGGGTTTATCTACATAACATTGTTGTTAATATAGTCACAAATTCTCAAATATTGTTCTTTTATAGAGACAGCCCGTGCAATATATCCTTCCATTGTTTTTCTTCCTTACATCAATCATAGCAACGGCTTCCTTGTCAACTGTAATTTTATCCGCATTTACAGAAAAATGAAATAACATCATCATCTTCAGAAATCTCAATAGCCACTTATTTACTTTCCAATGTGAGATTTCAATAATATTTTATGCCTGAAGAATGTCGTCATTTGTTAAACAGTGATTATTGGTCGGCATCCTGATATTACGGTGCTTGCTACAAATTCAATAGAATCGATTAAAACATTTTTTTATCAAAGCAGTGTTCTTATACATATATGCAGCTGGTAAACACCTGAAAGTTAGGTTTCACGTTTTCCTTGATATATTAGGTGTGATATAGCATTTTAAACCTTTTGAAAAAATTTCATAAAAAAATAAAATATCTTTAGTCAAAACGAAAAAAGAAAGTATATAGATTTATTTATTAAATCGTGAATAACATGTTCCAATAGTTGGCCAATGTCGTTTGTTTTTTATAATCGTCAGTTATCCACAAAGTGCTTTTTTTACTTGGGTGTCACCCCCTTAACAGGTGTCACCAGGTGCGGACGGCACACCTTCCCCGCACCCCCCTAGTTACGCCACTGGTTCATATGTAGTTTCACATAAGTAAACATAAAATAGATTTACGTTAAGTTACTGAAAAATTGCAAGGATAACATAAATTACTTTCTTTAACGCTTTAATATGCCAGCTGGGACAATAAAAATATCATATCATAGCCTTTATGTTTAAATGGGAACTGGGGCTCATCCCTAAACGAAGACATATTGACAAATCGTCAAATATTTTTTTTTAAATTATTATTTTATATCAGCTAGACATTCTTGTAGGAGATGTGGTGATAGAGTAGTAAAGCGCTTGACTTCTGAACTGGGAGGACCGCGTTCTAATCCTGGTGGAGATTTGGATTTTTTATTTCGGAATCTTTGGGCCCCTCCATCCAGCTCTAATGGGTACCTGTTATTAGTTGGGTATAGTAAAGACGGTTGGTCGATATGCTGCCCACATGCCACCCTCGTTAACCGTAGGCCACAAAAACAGATGACCTTTACATCATCTGCTCCATAGACCACAATGTCTAAATGAAGAACATTACTTTTAGACATTCGTGTACATTTGCAAAATATTGCTCATTATCCTTACATATTATATTGAATAAGAGAATGTAATTTTAATGCAATCGACCTTATGACATCTGATTCTAATGGCTAGTTCAGTTCTGTGTATTTGTGTTTTCATGTGTTTAAACATTATTTGCTGTCAGTATCGTGTGTGATCGTGCGTGTCCATACATAACTGTTTGGACAATATAAAAGATTTTTAACAATATATTTCCAGGAAATGGCCAAACTTGGACAGTCCCTCATTCATGACCTGTGTACATCTAGAGATGGACAAAGCTATTACTTGGCTGATCTGGACCAAAACAAAGTCTATAAATATAATAAAGTCTAGTCTACGGGTCCTTTATAAATAATTACAATATATGCAGATAACGGAAATTAAATTTATTTATCAAAAAACATGTTGAAAAATTTAAATAATTTTGTACTTTTTACATTTTAGTAACTCGAAGAAGGGAAAAGCTGCTAATAGTTTTGTGTGTTCTGTCTGTCTGTCCTAGAAACGCTAGAAAAATATTGAAAATCCAATTTCCTGATGTTTTGCAGCTTGCAAACTTTAGATTTGACGGCTACTATTCATCTTCTGAAAGGCAATAGCTTTGTTGATAAGATTGAATTTTTTGTTCCTAAAAAGACACAGTTTTTAAAACTATAAAATGCTCCTTTTTCCATAGCGCTATTAGAGCATGGAATGGGTTGCTTGAGATAGCCAGGAGAACCAGTGACTTGGTAGAATTTAGGTCATAAGCATGACGCGTATGACGTAATCATCTTTTTTTTGAAGTAACATTTGTATTTAAAAAGATAAGATAAGATTTACTATACTTTTACTTCCCTAATTAAAAAAAAGGAGACATTATTTAAGCAATAAATATGTATACATATATATATTTATAGCTTTTATATAGCGCTTCTTTGATGCTTATAGCATGTATATAGCGCTATGGTCAAATCTCATTTGTGGACCAGTTGGGGGGGGGGGGGGGGAGGGGGGATCTAGGTGTTGGTTTCTTCGTGCTGCCTTTAGGCTCTCAGTAATCACAACTCTGCCCTAGTCGGGTGTCGAACCTCGAGCCCTCTTCTTTTAGGTAGCCAAGCCAAGCCAAGCTCGCACTTAGCCTCTCGACCACGCTTCCCACGCTAGATGATTGTTGAAATGACAATTGTTTTGCATACTTTTATAAACATTTGTGCCTACAGTTTTTTTTTAATTACCTCAATTTAAGTTTTAAAAAAAAATATATAAATTACCGGGTACTAAACAATGTACTTTCTGTTGTAAGTACTAATAATTTACCGACTAAGTTTATATTTTTTTAAAGAAAAAATTTTAAGACAGAAGGCACCTTGAACACTTCAACAAAGGAAAGGATTTGATCCAGCGGCCATGAATAAGATATTGCATATCCACCACACCCTTTGTAAGTGGGTCAACCATCAATTCGAAAATAATTTTATCATATCCGCTAGGCTCACCTTGAACCATTTTTTCATGGCAATCATTTAATTGCAGATATATGACAAGGTAATAAAAACAACGTCAGCCGGCCAAACGATACAACACTTACGCCCCGCACACGTCTATTTTGTAGGGAGGAAGATACAACTACGGTTGTTGATATGTTTGTACTTTTTAGCCTCTAATATTTTTGCGGGACTGCTTCAGTCATAACGTTTGATTTGACCTTGATCAGTTAAAATAGTTTTAAAAAATTTTAAAATAAAAATAGACTAATCTAAAATACACATTGATAAAAACAGAGCTATTAATAGAACTTTACTAGAACTCGCCTGCTAGAACATTAGATATATGATTAACTAGTCCACCGGCGGCGTAGCATACATCGCTATTTTGCAGGGCCGGCCTTAGGCTACTACAACTTATGCGACCGCAGTGGGCCCCGCACTTTTATATGACCTGCTCTAATTCAAGGTGTATAAATTATTAATTAAACCATTTTATAACCTAAAACAGATTTTCCGCGCCCTCCTGTCGATTTACAAGGAGCCCCTGGAAATCTCCCGAAATTGCAAAATGTACGAAAGTCCTTAAAATATATGGTAATATATAGACACAGATTGTCATTTTGGGGTGTCATTCAATATGGAAAACGCCAATCCAAAATATTTTTTATTCATGTTTTTGGACAATTTATAGTTGTTTTTTTTAAATAGTACATTTCTGTAAACTCTAACTGATTTCTCCCATTTTCAAATAAGTATTAGAAAGCGAGTTACATACCTTTGATTTAACCCTAAAAAAAACCTGCGAAATGTATCTTATGAGAGAGAATCGTGGCACAAGAAGAGGCGTTACATTTATGGAGCACCAGGCTTTATTAGACACATATCAAATGAGGAATTAAATAAAGAGCAAGAAGAATTCTTTTTGGTTGGTACAGTGAGATAAAGTGTTTCAATTTTTTAGTCCATTCTTGCATATTGGTGTCCCAATAGAGCTGTTAAGTTTGAATACTAAATCTACTTTTAGATATCAGAAAAATAAGTTTGTACTCTAGCAGATTAATTTTTTGGCTGGCAAACAATACTCCTTAATACTGTAGCGAGGAGAAAATTGAGCTGGTTTGGTTATATTGTTAAACTCGACACAAGGTAAAAAAATCCTTAATAAACAGGGGCGGACTGTGTGTCAAAACGGCAAGAGCATTTATTACGATCAGGCCCATAATTACATATTATATGATAAGCAGGTAATTCTAGGCCTTCCTGTCCTCAAAATCATTCTATTGAGTTGAAAGCATTGGTAACTGTACACTTGCATAGAATGAGCTCTATATTTTTTTATAGGAAGTATAGGCACTATGTTGCTTTTAATTGCTAAGTGTGTAACCCCTAAAAGGGATGACTCCTACTAGATCTAGTAGCACGTTCTACGGATGTAGGCTATTACATTATTTCTGAACATTTGTTAGATTACACTGTATGGAGAATTTTTAACACGACGCACAGATGACCTATTTATAAGAGAATATTATAAAACCTTTAACAAAACAATTAAATACATAGTGGCATCTATGTGGCCCTAACATTGACCCTAATTGTCCATTTGGTTAGCGCCTCACTTGGCATTTGCCTTAATGCCCATATAGCCAGTTTGCACTTGGTCTTTAAATATTTCTTTAAAGTAGATAGTGATGTCTACTGTGTAGCGTTCGCATTAAGCGCACTTGGTCTTTAAATATTTCTTTAAAGTAGATAGTGATGTCTACTGTGTAGCGTTCGCATTAAGCGCACTTGGTCTTTAAATATTTCTTTAAAGTAGATAGTGATGTCTACTGTGTAGCGTTCGCATTAAGCGCACTTGGTCTTTAAATATTTCTTTAAAGTAGATAGTGATGTCTACTGTGTAGCTTTCGCATTAAGCGCACTTCATTATTATTGTAGTCCAACCAGATGTCATGAAGGTAATCTTTGATAAGAGTTGTTCAAGCCTCTAAATATGTTCTAATCTGAAACTCAAACAATGTCTTCAAGAAAGATGTAAAACTATTTAGACTTTTACCTGAGCGTGGCTAAGTAAACTATGTTAGGATTTTTAAGAGATTGTACAAAAGATATTTCCTATCACCATTCCGTGTGTACAATTTAAATGTAAACCTTTGGTTACAACATATTTTCGTTAGAGGACATAACAACCCTCTTCTTGTGTCTACTTTGTCTGTTTAGACCCACAAGTGTCCAACCAAGAGACCTAGATAGGTTACATGAGAATATATGTCCGCTACTGTAATAGTCCTACATAGTCTACCGTTGATGGACTGTCAGAAGAATGAAAAAAAAAATTTTCCCCCATATAACAAATGTAATAGAGATCAAATTTTAAAGTAATTGTAAGAGGCTAACAAACAAGGAATCGAGTTTCTGAACTTTGAATGACCCTAAACCGCAATTTCAAGTGCTAATATCCAAATAATTACAACATATTTAGGCAACATATTTTGTAATGCTTGTTTGTATATGTATTACGATTCGAAAAAAAAACGCAATACAGTGGTTTTTGCGTTTGACCTCAAAACCTCTACAGTTGGTCTTTAAAACACCGATGCCTTGTATCATAAGTAAAAAAAACAACAAGACTTTCGATTGTAAGTTAAAGATTTCCGAAGCTTATCTAAAAAAACATTAAATTAGACTGAGGTGAAATCTTAGTTATTTTTAGGAAAACATTTTATACAAAGCTCCCTTCTCTCTCTCTCTCTCTCTCTCTCTCTCTCTCTCTCTCTCTCTCTCTCTGGTTAACCAAAGACAAAACAAGCAAAAAACAAAAACGTTCCCCCCTACGGTTTTGTTATGTCCCCCATCATATCAACAATCGAGTTTATAAACACAATATAATATGATATGCAAATCATCTTCACCTTTTCATGTGATCGAGTCCTAGACATGTCGATGCGCGTGCTAGAATCGCGTCTTTACATGTCCAGGAAGTCTGCGAGTGTAATTGATCTGGCGGTGTGATTTATCACACAATGACGTAGTCCATGAATTGCAGAGTAAACAAAACTTTAAAATACGTATCAAACACTAATGAATAGTATCAACATTTGAATATAATGTCATATGTATATAATTTTCAAACAAGTATGTTGTACATGTTAAATGTGCATATTTTTCAATGTATTTTTTTTCTCAGTCCCTGCGGGCAGGTCTATTTATCTCTGACACTAAATTAATTTTGTCCAATTAATTATTGAACATCGACAAACCGAGACTCGTTCTCACGTCTAATTGATTATTTATATTTGGTCAGAGGTAGTTGTTTTAAAATCTTTCACATTCTTTTCCGAATGGTGTTTATCTCCTTCAGTCACATTCGTGTATTATCTCCCCTTCTGTCTACTTGTACCGTTATTTCTCTCCCTACCTACTGGTGTCTGTCTCTGGAACTCTTTAGGCCATTTGTTATAGATCAGTTTTAGTTCTTTCTATTTATATGTGATCTCAACAATATATAGATCTCTACTCTGTTAGTTCTTCAGTAGTTTATAGAGATGTCTACTCTGTTAGTTCATGCAGTATTTTATAAAGATGTCTGCTCCGTTAGTTCATTCAGTTTTTTATAGATATGTCTGCTCTATTAGTTCATGCAGTATTTTATAGAGATGTCTACTCTGTTAGTTCATTCAGGAGTTTATAGAGATGTCTACTCTGTGAGTTCATTCAGGAGTTTATAGAGATGTCTACACTATTAGTTCATTCAGTAGTTTATAGAGATGTCTACTCTGTTAGTTCATTCAGTAGTTTATAGAGATGTATACTCTATTAGCTCATTCAGTTGTTTATAGAGATGTCTACTCTGTTAGTTCATTCAGTAGTTTATAGAGATGTCTACTCTATTAGTTCATTCAGTAGTTTATAGAGATGTCTACTCTATTAGTTCATTCAGTAGTTTATAGAGATGTCTTCTCTATTAGTTCATTCAGTATTTTATAGAGATGTCTACTCTGTTAGTTCATTCAGTAGTTTATAGAGATGTATACTCTATTAGCTCATTCAGTTGTTTTTAGAGATGTCTACTCTGTTAGTTCATTCAGTAGTTTATAGAGATGTATACTCTATTAGTTCATTCAGTAGTTTATAGAGATGTATACTCTGTTAGTTCATTCAGTAGTTTATAGAGATGTCTACTCTGTTAGTAAAGCAATACAGGACGTAAATGATTTACAATTATTTAAGTGTCTGTTACACACACACACTCTCTATCTCTCACCTCTTTACTATAGTCTGTCTCTCAATCTCTGTCTCTCCACCTCACCCCATCTCTGTCTCTCCACTCTCCCCATCTCTGTCTTTCCACCTCTCCCAATCTCTGTATCTTCACCTCTCCTCATCTCTGTCTCTCCATCTCTCCCCATCTCTGTCTTTCCACCTCTCCCCATCTCTGTCTCTCCATCTCTCCCCATCTCTGTCTTTCCACCTCTCCCCATCTCTGTCTTTCCACCTCTCCCCATCTCTGTCTCTCCATCTCTCCCCATCTCTGTCTTTCCACCTCTCCCCATCTCTGTCTTTCCACCTCTCCCCATCTCTGTCTCTCCATCTCTCCCCATCTCTGTCTTTCCACCTCTCCCCATCTCTGTCTTTCCACCTCTCCCCATCTCTGTCTATCTCCCTCTCCCCATCTCTGTCTCTCCACCTCTCCCCATTTCTGTCTGTCCACCTCTCCCCATCTCTGTCTCTCCACCTCTCCCCATCTCTGTCTTTCCACCTCTCCCCATCTCTGTCTTTCCACCTCTCCCCATCTCTGTCTTTCCACCTCTCCCCATCTCTGTCTCTCCATCTCTCCCCATCTCTGTCTTTCCACCTCTCCCCATCTCTGTCTTTCCACCTCTCCCCATCTCTGTCTATCTCCCTCTCCCCATCTCTGTCTCTCCACCTCTCCCCATCTCTGTCTTTCCACCTCTCCCCATCTCTGTCTTTCCACCTCTCCCCATCTCTGTCTATCTCCCTCTCCCCATCTCTGTCTTTCCACCTCTCCCCATCTCTGTCTCTCCACCTCTCCCCATCTCTGTCTTTCCACCTCTCCCCATCTCTGTCTCTCCACCTCTCCCCATCTCTGTCTTTCCACCTCTCCCCATCTCTGTCTCTCCACCTCTCCCCATCTCTGTCTCTCCACCTCTCCCCATCTCTGTCTTTCCACCTCTCCCCATCTCTGTCTTTCCACCTCTCCCCATCTCTGTCTTTCCACCTCTCCCCATCTCTGTCTCTCCATTCTCCCCATCTCTGTCTTTCCACCTCTCCCCATCTCTGTCTTTCCACCTCTCCCCATCTCTGTCTTTCCACCTCTCCCCATCTCTGTCTTTCCACCTCTCCCCATCTCTGTCTCTCCATTCTCACCATCTCTGTCTCTCCACCTCTCCCCATCTCTGTCTTTCCACCTCTCCCCATCTCTGTCTTTCCACATCTCTCCCCATCTCTGTCTCTCCATTCTCCCCATCTCTGTCTTTTCGCCTCTCCCCATCTCTGTCTTTCCACCTCTCCCCATCTCTGTCTTTCCACCTCTCCCCATCTCTGTCTTTCCACCTCTCCCAATCTCTGTCTCTCCATTCTCCCCATCTCTGTCTTTCCACCTCTCCCCATCTCTGTCTTTCCACCTCTCCCCATCTCTGTCTTTCCACCTCTCCCCATCTCTGTCTTTCCACCTCTCCCCATCTCTGTCTCTCCACTCTCCCCATCTCTGTCTTTCCACCTCTCCCCATCTCTGTCTTTCCGACTCTCCCCATCTCTGTCTCTCCACCTCTCCCCATCTCTGTCTTTCCACCTCTCCCCATTTCTGTCTGTCCACCTCTCCCCATCTCTCTCCACCTCTCTCCATCTCTGTCTTTCCACCTCTCCCCATCTCTGTCTTTCCACCTCTCTTCATCTCTGTCTTTCCACCTCTCCCCATCTCTGTCTCTCCACTCTCCCCATCTCTGTCTTTCCACCTCTCCCCATCTCTGTCTTTCCACCTCTCCCCATCTCTGTCTTTCCACCTCTCCCCATCTCTGTCTTTCCACCTCTCCCCATCTCTGTCTCTCCACCTCTCCCCATCTCTGTCTTTCCACCTCTCCCCATCTCTGTCTCTCCACCTCTCCCTATCTCTGTCTTTCCACCTCTCCCCATTTCTGTCTTTCCACCTCTCCCCCTCTCTCTATCTTGGTTTATGCTGGCATTGACGTCACCCCCTTAAAATGCTAATGAAATGAGTTAACGTTGAAATGTCAGAATGACCCGGCATAGGAAAGAGTTGTGTGTGTTTGTGTGTGATTGCGTTGATGACAGGATCAAAAATATTTCAACGTGAGCCTTTGTTTACTCCTTCAATCCCGCTCTGACATTAATACTGCTGGGAGAAACATTCATCAAGTAATGAATTTCAGTCTTCCCTTTCCCAAATACTGAATGACACGCAAACCTAACATTGTCTAACATCCATTACTTTCCATATTGAACTTCCCCAACACTCAAAGTATTTGCATAAAACCGCGTGTTTAGATTTCAAAATATTTCACACCTTTGTGTTTGACTTACTTTTCTCTTCATAAACAAAAACAGCGACTAAATTAGGCCATTCCATACCACATCCACAGTTTCATAACACTTTTATATTGCATTTCTACAAGAGTCTTTCCACCTCTCTCTGGGATAAAAGTGATTTGTTATATACCATATCTCTTTGATACCTACACAATCCAGTAACGATTTGCAACAAGTCTTAATTCTTACTGGACAAAAATTTTACATAATTTAATTCTCGCGGGCAAAACGTTTGCCCTTTCCCAAGGATCTCTTTAGACCCCTAGTGGTTATATGCTCTGACCCAATGAACTCCTCTTTGCCATGGTTGCTTTCTTCGTAAACTACTAAACATCTCTGATACGTTTTTTTTTATCAAATCTATGCTAATGAGCTGTTTCCATAGATACTTATATTGGTCTATGGTTGTTTTAAAATCTTGGTGTTGTTTATTTCACTGCTTGTTACAAACTTTCTCTTCAAACATTAAATGCTAAAAAATAAATAGTATTAAAAAAATCCCTTCCTCTGTCTCTCACCACCTGCCTTCCCTCCCTTGTCAATGCCTGCCTTCCCTCCCTTGTCAATGCCTGCCTTCCCTCCCTTGTCAATGCCTGCCTTCCCTCCCTTGTCAATGCCTGCCTTCCCTCCCTTGTCAATGCCTGCCTTCCCTCCCTTGTCAATGCCTGCCTTCCCTCCCTTGTCAATGCCTGCCTTCCCTCCCTTGTCAATGCCTGCCTTTCCTCCCTTGTCAATGCCTGCCTTTCCTCCCTTGTCAATGCCTGCCTTCCCTCCCTTGTCAATGTTTGCGAAACTGCTTATTCAAACGCTTACGCAATAAGTGCTCAACCGTTTCTTTACTGGCATAAAACCCACTCACGCATTCCGCACGGCATTATCCCTCGCGACCACCCCCCTTTCTCTCTTCTTAGGGAGCATGACACTTAGCCGTTCAATACTGAACAGAACTTCTGGTACCATCGATCTTGTGAGTTGATTGGGAAAATTGAAAGATTAATACACAACCAGGTCCGATGGTCACACACAAAAATGGTGCGAAGGAATTAAAACGTGACCAGCTCAAACCATTTCACTATTTGCTTCGTGTCGAGTCGGGTTGCTGCAGTCTATAGACAGATGGCTACAGTTGGCACGTCAGAGGGTGAGTACTTTAAAACATTTAGGCCTATACATTGGAATATAAAAAGAATAGCATGATAATATTGTGGTATGTCCGGCTATTGTAGATATCAATACAAATCAATACAAATAAATAGGCCTATAAATTTGTAACACTTTTACAGTTACATTGTATCCTAATCAAATCGAACCTCAAAGCAGATGCAAGACATTATTACATTAAGATGAAGCGGACTCATTGATCTCTAATAGAAAAACTAATATTGATTTTTTGTACAATACAATGCAATGATTATGAATGTTTATGTCTATGTATGTTTAATTAGACATTCCAGAATAAGTGCTATAAGTGAAAATCTATCGCCAAAACAATTCTGGTCATTCTAGTGATGGTAGGCTTAAAACACGCGACACATCATATGCAGTCATGTTGTTATTTCTAAGGCCAAAGATAACTTAATGTTAACAATTGATCAATGTCTTGTTTATATTTGATTTAGACATTACAAAAATAAAAAAACAAACAAAAAATAAGCAAAATAATCTTTTTTTTAATCAAAGCTTATCTAAGACAAACAACCGCAAATCAACTTCATTGACTTCAAAAAGTTTAATAGATCTAAAATCTAGACTAACAATAAATGCTTGCGATTACAAATATTTTTATTATTGTTTGATAAGAGTAACTTTCATGTTTATAGAATGCTTAGTGCATTATGGTCGTATCACTTTTGTGGACCAGTTTTGCGGAGAGGAAGGTCTCCGTGCTGCCTTTTCAAAAGCAATTAAAAATAAAATAAAAAGTTGCGAGCCTTCATGATCGAAAGCCGACATGCTAGCCACTGAGCTATACAAGTAGTTATAAGATTTTATAATTATCTTCTGTTAATTACAAATTTTTAGACAATAACCTTATTCTCTACACAAAGCTTATATCAGCTAGAAAATTAATTAATTAAAAACGACTAATTGATAAAATAATTGGTCATTGTTTTTCGATGGATTCGTGTGTTGCCATCGACAATGAATTACTGTGCAAATTTTCAGCTTGATCCAAGAATGGGACATTTGGGAATAACGTGTACAAAATGTGTACCAGACATACAGACAGTGTTGATAGGAGCTGAGTAAAAACAATGACTTTTTTCAGGCATTCTATCAATTATCCATCTGGTTTTAATTTTTGATTGAATATTTTGAATGTAATAACTATTCTGTGAGCAATATTTAGTATTGCTATCCTTAGGCTTGCGTTATATAACAAGTTCCAATGGTGAACTAGAGATAAGATTTTGTCATGTGAACTGAAGAAGTATTCGGTGTTTCTCATTGAGGCATTAGAAAAATTCAATCCCATGGCCGCTCTGCATTCTGCTTAGAACATGCAGCTAAATGCGGGGTATAGAGATTCATGGTCAGTAATGTACCAACTATATTGACATTGAGAATGAGAGTTGGTTGTTCAGTCTCGAACAAAGATTTAAATGATTGGTTTGTAAAATGTTTTACATTTTTCACATGGTGCTGCATATTTCTTAAGGTAATTAGGCCTATATCCTAGCCAAGGCCTCCCGCAGGACGACTGGGGATGGCGGCGGGTAGGGTTCGAGCCCCCTCATACCATCGATTGAAAGTCTATAGCGCATACCACATGACCAGCCATATAGTTTCACGTAGTATCTACTCTAACATAATAAATCTGTGCAATTAGAAATATTTTTACCAATTATTTTTATTTAGCTTTTAGCTTTCTCAAAGAGCAAGGTCTGGACCAATTGTGATAGGGGGAGGGAAGAAGGGGTATCTTGGTGAATGTTTACAGGATCGTTTTTTTAAATGCCTAAAATTGTTCACCCAGTTCCAGGGCCCTCAAGGGGACTAATTCAACTTATACAAGCACATCTGTCAAGTACGATTTCTTTCACTTGTTCAAGATAAGAAACAAAAAAAAATCAATTACCAATAGTTGGTATTGGTAACTAATTGGTTAATATTTTTAAATGATTCCTGTGTTGACAGGTAAAGGAAATAATGCTTAATCCGACATTGGGTGGGGGAGAAATAACGTGTACAAACTTTTTACCAGACAGACAGACAGACAGACATTCAGACAGAGTGAGTTGATATAAGCTTTGCAATAACAAAACAACAACAATGCAACAAATAATTGGACCTCTATACATAATGTAGCCTGCCATTCACACACTCACTCACTAAGACGAACACATACAGATCCAAGATCTACTCGCGAGCACGAACATATACATACACACACACACACACAGTGACATTTCAACCTGTTTCTTTTAGAACGTTCTATGAATGTTTCATGTGTGTGTGGCACTAAACTATTTCCTTCGGAATGACTAAATGCTAACAGAGACATGTCATGAAGTTTACAATGATCTAAGGCTGTTCAGAATATTGATTAAAATTTTTACTCCACTCTTTAAGTATTAACATAGATATTTGGTAGGGCAAACATTCAAAAGCGTTTCGATCTTATCGACAACAAATCGATAAAGCAAATAAAGAAAGTTCTTCCTTTTAATCAATTTCTAGGTGGCCTACGGAAAGAGGAATTGAAAAGATACTTTTGGGTCTCAGAAACATAAATATAGATCTAGTCTTGGGGATTTTTCTGTTCTCGCAGACGTTAGACAATGACGTCACTTTCGGCACAAATTCTAGTCTGATTGATCGGTTCAACTTAATGCCAGTGTTAACTCTTTCCGTTTAGTGCCCCACCTTACACCCCCCTCTCTAGTACCTGTTACTCTGACATATTTCAATGTGTGTTCAATTACTAGATCAAGTGGTTAGTGTCTAACAGGTCCGTCATGCTGCCTGGTTCGTGCCGATATCTGTCGTGACTTCGCGTTACGGCACCGTGGGACTCGGAGGGCTCATTGATAAGCTGGCTCTATCGGACGTTGTTGAAGTCAGTCCATGGTGTACGCGATAAGGTCCAGCTGTGCGATAACTTTCACTGAGTTCTCCTCCCATCAATACACAGATTTTTGTCTGTATTTGCGTTGACTCGTGACCTACTGATATGCCACACACTAATAAAGGTAGGAATTAGATGTAGTTTAAATATTTTACTTGTGTGTGTAAGTGTGTATGTTTATCTCTTTACAGAGTTCACATACTTATACAATAAAATGTTGTCTTCGTTACTTAAGATAAATATAATAACCATAAAGCAAGTGGACCCCTTAGCTACGTCTATAAATAGGATTAAAATTTAAAACTGCTGGACCTCTTTTTATTTACTAGTATGTATTTTTTTTATATCCTCCCTATCTTAAGACTTAATACTGGACTGTTAGCTTTAGATTGAAATTCAATATAGAAATCTCAATCGTATGGAATGCCTGATGATGCGGTCCAACTAAAATGTAGTATTTTTATTAAGGATTAAGCCATTACGGAGTATTATTTGCCAGCCAAAATATTAATCTGCTAGAGTACAAACTTTTTTTTCTGCTATCTAAAAGTAGATTAAGTATTCAAACTCAACAGCTCTATTGGGACACCAATATGCAAGAATGGACTAAAAAATTGAAACACTTTATCTCACTGTACCAACCAAAAAGAATTCTTCTTGCTCTTTATTAAATTCCTCACTTGATATGTGTCTAATAAAGCCTGGTGCTCCATAAATGTAACGCCTCTTGTTGTGCCACGATTCTCTCTCATAAGATATATTTCGCAGGGTTTGTTTAGGGTTAAATCAAAGGTATGTAATTCGCTTTCTAATACTTATTTGAAAATGGAAGAAATGAGTTGGAGTTCATACAATGTAAGATCAACTTTTACAGGCTGGAGAAAAGAACATAAAAAAACGCATTTTAAAGATTTTTCACAAGATCTGGCAGTCAGGAGAAGCACTGTACACAACCCCTCGTCATTACCCTTCCAATGAAAGGCAATTTACAACTCTGTCAAAACTACTACTGCATCGTCAGACTTATAGATAGAGAGGAAAATATTTCGGAAGGAATGTTCGAAACTTACAATCCTTACAACTCAGTACTAACTTCAATAATAGTGACTAACAAAACACAACATTGAAAGCAATATTGCTTTTAATACCAGATAAGCGCCTGTACAAGAAACGTATAAGGGGAGGAACACATCATTTAACCCTCTAGGTCCACACTTAGAATTAAGCTAGAGTCAAAATCGTAAGTGCAGTACGTCTCTGGTAAATAGATAACTAATAGAATAGTAGACAATACATTGAAGGCCCTGTTCCTTTGAACAAACTCATGACACAGAAATGTTTCTTGGGTTTGTAACTAATGTCAGCAACAGGTAGAACTATGGCCAGGTTTAAAAACAATATCTAAAAATAGTTTCTCTTTAGGTTTTTACAATGTTATATGTTAGCTTTTCAGTTATTTGAGCAGTCACTTATCTGTCATTAAATCTCTCACAATCTTCTGCTAGCTACACTCACGTGTCAACCTATCGCAGTGCAATCATATCAAATTTCAAACTATAAATATTTATGTTTTTGTCAATTTTCTAATAATCCCTTCCTACCTCTTTCATTCACAGTCGATGTTGTGTCTGAATGTAAAAAATGATCGGAAAGGGGAAATCAATGAGATTGTACTGTCATGAGTCACGTCACAAAATCTTTCAAACGAAACAAAACATTGTCTCCCCTAAGCTCTGAATTCAGTACACTTGATTAACTGTCATTTGTAGAGGACTAACAATACATTGTCATTAAAAATATTGAGAATAATGGAAGGATCAAATGGAGGCTGTGCCATGCATGGATCTTTCCACAATAAACACACACACACACTCACACGATCACATGCTAAGAATTGAAGCTACGCGATCAAGTTTTTCAATAACCGCTGACACCATTGTTATGAGAAACAAACGATTACACTTCATTTCATTATCTAGAATACAAACGTTTTGTCTTCAGTATTTTTACGTTTCAATGGGCAATATTTTTTATATACTCAAGTTTTTCACGAGTCGAATGAATAAAAAAAAGTTAAAAATAAAACATGCAAACATTCATTACCAACCTCATTACCAACCTTTTTGTTTGCTTATTGATTTAGATCCAGTAGAACTACAATCGGTATACCTGCGGTCTCATCTGTTGGTTTTAATTTTTATGCAATTCGGCTTAAAAAAAAGAGTTTTATTATGTCATTTCTTCCCACCATGCAGATTGAATTAAATTACATTACAAATATTTCTTCACTAAAATTACACAGCATATAGATACGTATAGACTTCTCTCTCTCTCTCTCTCTTTCTCTCTCTCTCTCTCTCTCACGCACACACACACACACACACACGCACACACACGCACACGCACACACACACACACACATATACACACATACATACATATATATGTACATACATATATATATATATATATATATAGAAATTCTATATGATATGATCTAGTATCTATGCGTAGTTAAACTTGTATCTGTATGTTACATCTGCAAAGAGAGGGACCAGAGATATAAGCATGATGTGAAAATCCATAAATTTTTTATTTTTTTTTAAACAGAAGACGTTGAAAAAATAAATAGAATGATTCAATGCACTGAGCTGAAACCTGTTATGAGATCTCTATTAAACAAATAATGTTCAGTCTATTTTAGTCATGTTATCCCACACCTTTAATGTACACTTCGTCCTCTCTCTTCCATCCCTTTCCCCTTAGTAGACTTTCAGTTTTATTATGATGATGCGAATGAAATGTATTACTGCAATGTGCCACAGTTGCTTCTTATGCTTTCAAACAATCAGACAGTCAGTGCTTCTGCATGTTTTTATGTCTTTCTTTTATAACTTAATTCAATAAAATATTTACCGAAAAAAAGCCTTCAAATGTCAATATTGTTATTTCCGATTAACCCCGGTTAAGTCTCCAAGCATAGCGAACTAAAAAAGATTGTATGTAACCCAGGTCGACTTGCAGTTCCAATGTAAACTTCACACCTGATTCACATTTCCGATCAATACAAAACCTATACGTAAACATGAAGTGATTCATTTAAAGAGTTGTCTTTTGTTAAACGCCGAAGAGCAAGAGCTATTGCTACTGTAGAGAAGTATCAAGTATCAATCTATTTCAAAAGCGATCTATTCACTTGAATACAATCAATAGAAAATGAAGTTTATTAATTAGAATTCTATATTGAAAATCTAAACACAGAGAGAGAGACAGACATACAGACAGAAAGCATAACGTTGAGCTGAGAAATGTGTATAGTTTTAATAGTAAGTCTATTTTAAAACAATGTGTATTCTAATAAATATAAGCATAATATTTGCAATACTTTTGCAGAATGCTCGTTACAATACAATTGGCATTTAAATATTTTTTTTATTTGAAGAACGTCTAACTTTCTGATACAACAGTCGCCTACTCCGTGGCTAGTCTAGTTGACGCAACAGTCGCCTACTCCGTGGCTAGTCTAGTTGACGCAACAGTCGCCTACTCCGTGGCTAGTCTAGTTGACGCAACAGTCTCCTACTCCGTGGCTAGTCTAGTTGACGCAACAGTCGCCTACTCCGTGGCTAGTCTATTTGATACAACAGTCGCTTACTCCGTGGCTAGTCTAGTTGACACAACAGTCCCCTACTCCGTGGCTTGTTTAGTTGGACACAAAATGAATGTGTTTGTTTAAATGTTAAAAACTTGTACTATTTATTATTTGATAATTATTAAGGAACTTTTTCTGCCTCCTTCCTCGACTTTTCATTTTGTTTTTTTCTTTAGACATGCACAATTTTGTTTAAACTGAAGATACGGTTTCAGAGATTTTTTAAACGTGGACCAAATGTTTGGAACTACCCCTTGAGCTAGGACAGATTGCAAGTTTCACTACATTCAAGTCTTTTGAACCGTCGGGGCACCAAACGTGATCTGTTGACCGTCTCTCTCCATTCCACTCTCTCTTGTCAGGATTAGAGTCGCTTTTATCGACATTCTTTAAGCTGTCTTCCCCGCGGTTGTCTACCTCTCTTTTTTTTTCCTGGTTCTTTTTCATGTAGAAAAGTCTTTACGAACCCTGTGAATCTCATGATATGGCCAAATGTCTCTTTTATTACAATGGTAAGAAGGTCATCATAGGGAATGATCGCAGCAGCACTTGTGATGCTCAAAACAATTTGGAAAGACAACGGCATGACCCTCGGCACAAAAATTAGAGAAATGGCAATTTTCTTGTTTGTTTGCGAATCGTGGACTCTAACTTCAGAATTAGGCCTAGAGTGGTGGATCCTAGCCATTGAACCCAAATGCTACAGCAGGATTCTAGGTGTCACTTATAAAGACAACATCCCATATTCATACTGTTAAATTAGAAGAAGTTGACCCATTTAAATATCTTGAGTCAAACATAACAAGAGATAGAGGATCAATACAAGAGATAAAAACTGTTTTAGCTTGGCATCCGCTGCCATGAGCAAACTGTGGAAAATCTGGAAGAGTAACAGCAGCTTCTCAGTAAAATTAAAACTTTAGTCTTCCCTATGGTCTCTGTACTCCTATATGGTCATGAAAGTTGGACACTGAACGCTGAGGATGAAAGAAGAACCCAAGCCTTTGAGTGTAATGCTACAGAAAAATGCTGGGTATCAGATACCAGGAAAAGAAGACATACGGTTTTATTTTTACAAGTTAACACTTAAGCTGGCAATAAGGAGAAACTCATCAATACTGTAAAGAGACGAAAGCTGAGCTGTTTTGGTCTTAATGTATGACATGACTCACTGTCAAAAGTCATCCTCCAAGGTACAGTGGAGTGAGCATGACGAAAGGTGCGTCCAAAGAAAAGCTGGCTGGACAACGTAAAACAATGGAGATGCCTCTCTGGAGATCCTCCTAAGAACAGCTACTGACCAGAAAAAGATTTTGTCACAGCACTCCTACAACGAAAGTCAAAGGACAGATGAGATTAGTTCATTAGTTCAGAGATTTCTTTTTGCCCTAGTGTATTCTATAATCCTTTATTTTTGTATCATTCAAATGATATTAACCTAACTCCTGATAAAATTTGCATTGTCTATTGAAGCAAATCTTGTCAAGTTACCTCCCCCACAGACAGGGAAACTAAGTCACTTCAGCATTGAACTCATTTTTGAAGATGTGCTGAATGAAGCCAGGTCCAAGTGTGGAAACCCCAAGGCTGCTTTGAAAGTGTTCCTGGAGTGTAAATCAGAAAATGGTGAATGGGAAAAAGTATATTCGTAAGTAACATATTTACCAATGCTTTATTCATTATTAGATCTTTTAATATACGTAACTATTGCTTTGTGTAGAAATCACATATACAACTACTACAAAACAATCTACCCAATCGTCTAATGGGCTTGCTAACCTCTCGAGTTTAGCGAGACACCCAACTGTACACAGAAGTTACTGGCACGAGAAGGGGCGTCAACAGAACGTACATTCTTCTCATTATAGGATATTGATATTCCTTTTTTTTTAAATTGATTGTCCTATTTGTACAATGACTTAATAGAAAAAGACATTTTAGTGATTTTTAAACAGTGCTGAAAGTTTATATCACTTATACTTATCAAAGTTTGGATTTAACAGAATGTAACATCTAAGTTTAGATTTAACAGAATGCAACATCAAAGTTTAGATTTAACAGAATGTAACAATAAAGTTTAGATTTAACAGAATGTAACAATAAAGTTTAGATTTAACAGAATGTAACATCAAAGATTAGATTTAACAGAATGTAACATCAAAGATTAGATTTAACAGAATGCAACATCAAAGTTTATATTTAACAGAATGCAACATCAAAGTTTATATTTAACAGAATGTAACATCAAAGCTTAGATTTAACAGAATGTAACATAAATATTATTTGCACTCAGTCGGAACTCAGTTCAGATTGAAGCTCGTGAAGACCCGGAGCGGAATTTTTAGTGCAGAACCTTAAAGTCTTTTATGAAGGTTGGAAAGAAAATGTAGCTAAATTGTTAAGGAATGACAAATTACACGTACATATGTATATTTAGTGTCATTGGCTTAATTATATATATATATAGAGAGAGAGAGAGAATTTTATAATATTTTATAGTTTATGGAGGCTATACTGTTTGTAAATCCGGCTATTTTGGATTGTTTCAAAATTATTCTCTCAAAATGCTTTTCATTAAAAAAAAAAGTTTTTTAAAGAAATGAAACTCCTTTCCCTTGAGAAACAGAATGTCAGATTTATTGCAAGATTAAACTGTATTACCCCGGAACAGAGAATAAATCAATATTCTCTTGAACGTTTTCCATAGCCTACAACTTTCCCGTTTCTCTGACTAACACCCGCCTTAGTGTAATGCCAACTATTATTCACTCTTAAGTTGTCTCGCCTTGATCACTAAATTTACTTTGTACTCATAATCACAAATAAATGAAAACATTGACTCCGTGAGATTAGAAAGGCTGTACTAAGTACAGCAGGTCTCACTTCAAACAGACCCACCGCTGTGTATTAAACTCGTTGATTATTGATTACCTTTGAAGCATTCCCACCACAATTAGTTGCCAGGGTCTCAAAAAGGGGAAAAAAAAGGGGGGGGGGGGCCGCAGGAGAGGCTATTGTGGCAGGTCCAGATGTGTACGTGTTTGTACCCTCTAGTTTTGTTCCACTTTCCTTCCAACTGGGTGGCGCTAGTACATGTACAAACGATCTTTTCACACCTGTTAAGTGTCAGTTACGTTAGAGTTGCCCAGGACTGGGTAAGCGAACTCGAGGTCTGGGTGCAGTCATTGATCACAACAATTGTGACACTTTCTAGGTATGAAGTCGGTCAACTCAATCAGGTTGTAATTTTTTTTTACAAGTCCACAGCAATGAATCCAACTATGTATAAATATGAGTAATGTAATGAAGGATATTGACATTAATTTTTAAAATGAATGGTGTTGTTTCTATTAACACGATTTTGAGGTGGTTTTAACGAACGCACACAATAAATTCACCCAGCGATTTTTTCAAACCAGTGAAAGCTTATAGGCTACTTATAGGCTTTCACGGGTCTTTATACATAATTGATAGTATTGAGTGGTCTAAATGTTAACTCTTTCATGCTATTTCCAGTCTCGAGTGGTCTATTAAATAACTCTTACAAGTGGTCTAAATATGTAAATATTCATACATTTCATTTTCTTATTCAAGATTAGTTACGAAAGTATCCACCGAGACATTACCATCTCAGTCGCCTATGTGCACTAGTGTTGGTTCACTACTGGCCATCAATCAAGTTTTGTGCACTAGTGTTGGTTCACTACTGGCCATCAATCAAGTTTTGTGCACTAGTGTTGGTTCACTACTGGCCATCAATCAAGTTTTGTGCACTAGTGTTGGTTCACTACTGGCCATCAATCAAGTTTTGTGCACTAGTGTTGGTTCACTACTGGCCATCAATCAAGTTTTGTGCACTAGTGTTGGTTCACTACTGGCCATCAATCAAGTTTTGTGCACTAGTGTTGGTTCACTACTGGCCATCAATCAAGTTTTGTGCACTAGTGTTGGTTCACTACTGGCCATCAATCAAGTTTTGTGCACTAGTGTTGGTTCACTATTGGCCATCAATCAAGTTTTGTGCACTAGTGTTGGTTCACTACTGGCCATCAATCAAGTTTTGTGCACTAGTGTTGGTTCACTACTGGCCATCAATCAAGTTTTGTGCACTAGTGTTGGTTCACTACTGGCCATCAATCAAGTTTTGTGCACTAGTGTTGGTTCACTACTGGCCATCAATCAAGTTTTGTGCACTAGTGTTGGTTCACTACTGGCCATCAATCAAGTTTTGTGCACTAGTGTTGGTTCACTACTGGCCATCAATCAAGTTTTGTGCACTAGTGTTGGTTCACTACTGGCCATCAATCAAGTTTTGTGCACTAGTGTTGGTTCACTACTGGCCATCAATCAAGTTTTGTGCACTAGTGTTGGTTCACTACTGGCCATCAATCAAGTTTTGTGCACTAGTGTTGGTTCACTACTGGCCATCAATCAAGTTTTGTGCACTAGTGTTGGTTCACTACTGGCCATCAATCAAGTTTTGTGCACTAGTGTTGGTTCACTACTGGCCATCAATCAAGTTTTATTCCATTAATGTGTCTAGAAACGCGGACTTTTTTTTAACCCTTTTATCTCTGGATTATTCCCAGCGGAGAGCTATTTGTCTGTGCAATCATTAGAATAAATTTCCATGACTATATTTAGAGACTAATGAAAGAGATTCATGAAACTCCCAGTCACCAATCCACACCCACATCTTCCATGTTCTTGTCGCTTCTAAAAGTCTCGTGTAGATATATATTATATGTATACAGGGGCGTAACTAGGGATTTGGGGGCCCGGGGTGATTGACCTCTTTGGGGGCCCCTTGCATTTTGACATTGGACATATGACATGGGATTATGTACGCAAAAATATATAAGCCCCAAATCAAATTGGTTCAGTACATCAGTGAACTTAACAAAAAGTAATCAAGACTCTTTTAATGAATAATACCTTTGTTTATTAGTTAAATAATGCACAAGTGACAAATCTAAATTGATATCGCTTCACGTCGTGCATTCTGTGCAGCAAAGACATCCATAACATCAACTACATCGATACTTTCTAGTATTTGTGACTTCACTGACATTAAAGCCATGATAAGCCTTTCTTGTGTCATTGTGCTCCTAAGATAGCTTTTGATGAACTTGAGCTTTGAGAATGATCTCACATGACGTAATGGAAGTGGCCTGAGTAAGCAGTATTCGGAGGAGGTTGCAAAGTTTGAGCACACGTAATTACCATATGAAGCCTGTTTCCTCAATATGTCTATTGGTGATCGTATTACTGGTTTGTTGATGAAAAGTGCTCGTGCATCAATGACATCATTGAAAAAGCGATTTGCCATTTATTTCATCATACAAACAGGAAAAGTAGCACAGTTTGTCATAAGCAGGTCTTCATTTAACAGGTGTCTTGGTTCAAGAAGAAACCCAATGGTATCCATTTTCTTTCCAGCCTTTGAAATCTGTCCAGCACTTCTGTCGCAACACGTTTGAATTGCAGTTCTATTGACAGTCCTACATTAGAACTCAACTTCCCATCAAAACTTTTCTTTCTTCTGGTTGTTTTGATTACAGGGAATCCATAGTATTCACTACCTTCTTTTGCTTTTTCGATGGATTGGGTTTTTGTCAGTTTCTCATCATTTTGCAGAAAGCATGAAAGGGTACTAATTTCTTTAGAAGCTTCCCGTATATGCAGTCCAGACTTTTGTAGTTTCTTCTGAACTATATTAATTGGGCGCATGAGCTTTGACCAGAATTCAAGATAAGCAAAAAAATCTTAATTTTCCACTGCATGAAGAAGATTCTGTGCTAATATTATATGGTATTATGTCATTGTTGGTTGTTTATGTTTTCTGCGCAAGCAAAAGGATTCAGAGCATACAAAAGTGGGAAAAATCCATATCTCGTTATGCTCAAGTATAGAAATACTCCGATAAGTGGGCTGCCGTATTCGCCATCACAACTGCTGACGAGTAGAAGACTCAGGGAATCATTCCAACTGATCCCAAACTATTGAAACCACCGGTAGCTGAAAATGCAGAGACATTACTCAACGAACGACAGATGAAAAGCAAAGTGAAATACAATGCAAAAGCAAGACTATCTAAAGATTATTCTGTCGGAGAGTTCGTCTAGGTCAAACATGGCAGAAAGCAGTTGTCATAAAAAAACATTCAGCACCCAGATCTTACATCATAAAGACAAACGGAAAAACATACAGAAGAAATCAAAGCTTTTTGAATAAGAGTTTCGATGAAGACATCTCTGGGTACTATGATACCGATGGAGACAATGAACTGCAAACTGTTGGAACAAACAAACCTGACAGTTATAGACCAACGTCTAGAGAACTTGTTGTGCCATTCAAGACAACCAGAAGTGGACGAATTGTTAAAGTTCCTAGTAGACAGGACCGGCCTTAGGCCACTGCAGCCTATGCGGTCGCAGTGGGCCCCGCGCTTTCATAGGACCCGCGCTAATTCTAAGTGTACATTAATTATTAAATTAAACCATTATAACGTATATAAAATAACAGGGTTTTCGCGACCTCCTGATTTTTCAGGGCCTCCAGGAAATCTCATGAAAAGGCAAAATATACGATAAAGTCCTGAACTTTTTAAAAATTTATTCAAATCTCCTGAAGAATAGACGAAATTGACATTTTGGGGTTCCCATAAATAAAAAGTGGCATTGCGAGCTTTCATTTGATAAAAATTTATTGCAAAGACGAAAGTAGGCCTATTTTCTAATTAAAAAAAAATAATATTGACATTATGCTCATCCCTACCCAGACTAGGCACCGCGCGATCCGTTTCGCATAGGGCCCCGCAAATGCTAGGGCCGGCACTGCTAGTAGATATCACTCTTAAGAACTTTAAATAGAAGGGTGTGATAATAACTTCAAAAGGAAGGATGTGCTAATATTATATGATATTACGTTATTGTTTGTTGTTTCTGTTTTTTGCGAAAGCAAAAGGATTAGATGGAAATAAAAAGAGAGTTTCCATTGGATTGAGGAAAGATGAATAGAGGGGTAATAACTCGAGTGTGAAGTTTAATTCTGAAATTAGAGACGCCAAACCCGAATAATGGACTATTCTAGCATTATTAAGAATAACTTTTGGATCAGTTATACTCGATTTTGTAAATTTTGCTTCAAGGTTAATTAGTGCAGCCATAAAATACTCTCCATTTATATCTATTATTATTAAAGGTAACAAGATACCTGGAATTCGCTGTATATGAAGCAGTTTTATTCGTGGCAACAAAATTTAAAATGTAAAACTAACTTTAAAAAAAAACTTTGATTTCTGTGGGAAAAAATACTTTTAAAATGTCAACAGTCAACGTACCTAGATCTAGGTTCAGTCCTTGTGATAAATTTAATCCATAAATGTTGAAAAAAAAAGACACCCGTTGATACTTTTTGTCAATCAAATATATTAAATTTTGTGTATTTACAAATAAATTTCGGACACCCATTTGGGCCCCCCCCCCTAGGTGGGGGCCCGGGGAAATTTTAAAATTCTCCTCCACTCCCCCCCCTTAGTTACGCCACTGTATATATATAGCTTATTTTGACTTAAAGATGCTGAACTCTTTGCAATAGTCATTTAACTTTGATGGGACAAATTTATTTCACGTATTAGTCATAAAACAACTTTATTCCACTTAAAACAAACGTTTCTAAGTTTACTATCATTAAATGCTCTCAAATCTGAATTACATAAGTTCAATTTGTACCATAAAGAGGTGCCGAATTTCCAGTAAGCAAAGCTCAATACATATAGCTTCAAAGTTAAATAATAATAAATATTAGTAATAAAAACGATTATATTAACGTTAAGTCACACTAAATACCATTTTTAAAAAACGTTGGGTATGAGTCATACTGACATTTACTCCAATACAATGACTTTCGGCTTCTGATGTATGTAAAATTTAAGATTTTATTTTACTATGGCTGTCTTTTCAATTCTTGTCGCCTAATTCCCCATACAAGGCTTATCCCCCCTTAGCTTTGTGAAGTTAATTCTCTACAAAAGGCATATCTCCCATTAGCTTAATTAGTACATTTTTTTCTATGCATTCTATTTAAAAACACAATTTTTAATTACGACTTACTGATTAATTAAACGGTTGATTTTTTAAAATTTATTTATGGGTTGTCATGAGCTTTTAGGCCAATGCTAAATTTAATGACGAGTGGATATGTAGAAGTTGTCGGAAAATCTATTAAAAATCTAAATAACCTCGGAGAGAGAAACTGAGCGAGTTAATATTGGATTTAAAAAAAAAAACAACTCTTGAAGTTCTCTCTCTTGTTCCAGAGGATTGTCCAAGTCATTTATACACACTGGACTTCAGTCTAACAAGTCCTACAGCTATCGTGTAAAAGTTGACAGTAGTTCGATCAAAAGTGACTGGAGTGCAATAACAACCATCAAAACACTAGGTACGTCACGTGTCATTGCATTGCATTTACAACTATCAAAAAATTAGGTTTGTTACTTGTTATTACATTGCATAACACTAAGTAGGTCAAGGTACGTTTTCATGTCAAGAAACAACACTGAATTTCTAATAGTACTATTAATAGCCAAGGGAGTTAAAAATAGATGTCTGGTTCTTTCTTATTTTTGGAGCTAAATTTTACATTAACATATCTTCGGCAATATAATGGACTTTAGGTCATGCGATTTAGATTTGAAGTACAGGCTTTGAAAATATCAACATGTATTAACCACCTAATTTCCATCGTTTCAGAAATCATAAAAAAGAACAATAGGCTACTGAAGTGCATTACAAAGTAACAAAACTCCAGATAGGTCATATATGTATTAAGGGCATTAGTAACCATCCACTATAGATCTTATTAAAAGCAAAAGGATTAACAACATCCAGACAAGTCATACGTGCTAAAAGTCCCTTATAGAGAGATAGTAGACTTATAGGGACTGCTCATTTTTCTTTTACTTTCTGGAGGCCAATGAGTCAAACGCCTATTTCAAGTCGTCCTTTAAACATTTTATTTCTAAAGCTTTTCTTACAGTAGTAAACCTTAATGATATCGTTAGCATTTGCGGAACACACGATTAGTCTAAGTTTCATACAATTATTTAGAAACTAAGATACAATGTTTTAAAAAATCTCTTCTGTATAGCCGCCCCCTTCACAGGAGATGATCTGCATCAAGCTATAAGGCGAGGAAATATAGAAAAAGTCAAAGAAATTCTTGCCTCAGGGTAAGTTTTAAGTCCAAGTAAATTGTCTTTGTCATGAGGCCTAACTCACACAAAGTAGCATATAGATTTATGACGTGTACTGGGTTGGTTTCATAAAACTGAGAACGAAACAGAAGAAAGAAGATACTGAGATTATATCAACTATGTTTTCAATCAAAGTTTATTTGTAGGCTTATTTTAGTTACATATAAAAAATCTTTTCCACTGACGTCTTTATAATTGTCCTACTATTCAATTTAAGACTCTTGGAATTCTAGGCCTCAATCTGTCTGAACAAACTTCTGCCTGGGAAAAATCAGAATTACCGATGGCTCGTATCCCAATCACTTGTATTAAAAGCGAGGCCAAAGGCCGAGCACAATGGGGAAACTGCACAATGTTCTTTCCCTGTACCACATCAGCTGTGCAGTTGTATGCCATAAAAAAAAAAACGGCCCCTTGAGGAACGGTGTGTGGATAGTAACATGTTTGTTGGGCTTCCTTCCATCCCCGCCAGTGTAATGGATGCGGTTCTAGGGACTCCAACTTTTTTTTTTTTTTTGCTTCCCTATTGGCCTAATCTTCTCTTCTACGGCGATGGTGAGGTTGAGATGCATTGCTAAGGTTCCCACTGACAAAAGGTTTACATGTAGCGTGAGGCGGGCGAGTGATTATGCACTTGACTGCTAAACAGTGGGTCTTAAATGTGAATTTTGTAGAAGTGCGGCATTTGTTTCTTCACGATATCTTAGGAAGTCCATTAATCCAATGTGATGGTTTTCCTGTTCAGTTGAAATATTTCTGTTTGAATGAAAGAAGAGTTCTTGTATGAGTTTCTTAAACGGATAACTGTATATAGCAAGCTTCTTTTTTACGGACCTGGTGTACAGAATATAGGAAGTATTGATAAGGTATATGTGGTAAACAATATATGATAGTCATTGGTGTGTAGACCTACTTGACAGGAGTGCAGAAATACCACATTGTTAATACCAATGTCTATTGTGTCTATAGTGACGTACATCCCGATGTTCAAGATGAAAAAGATTTCAGTGCTTTGGTTGTGGCTGGTCTACAGGAAAAGTTTGAGTGAGTTGACCCTATCAATAGACCAGGATAAAAGTAAAATTACTATTAGGAAATGTAATGTACGAAAAAAATTAACGTTTCGACGAGTTTACAAAAACAAAAGGAGTAAAACAAACACTTGTATTAAAAACCACGCCAGAAACATAATTATAATATTATAATTCAATAATGACAACGCATACTGACATTTGTACTGATTATTTCTTTATCATTGTTATACTTATTAAATGTAAGAAGTATGAAATGCTTTGGTTTTAATCTTCTCCTACGTATATTAGGCCTAAGTCTGTTGTTCCCCCACACCCACTCTCGGATCAAGTTGAAAATTTAAACAGTTATTTATTGTTGCCTACCTTACAAAACCTGATTCAATTAAAATATTAACCAATTAGTCAATTAATTAATTTAATTTAGAAAGCCTTCAGGATAGAAGATTTAAAAGTAAAGTAGCAATTTTATATAAAACACTGAACCATTATCTTCAAATACAAAACCTAATAAAATGCTCAGAAAGACACAGAGATAAAGGCGCATTCCTCGTTCCAAAAGCTCTCTCTCCCCTAGTGCGATTAGAGCATGGAATGGGTTGCCTGAGCTAGCCAGGAAAACTAGTGACTTGGCAGAATTAAGGTCATTGGCTAGATGCATGAAGCGTAGGACGTAATCATCTTTTTTTGAAGTAACGTCTTTATTTTATACGATAAGATTATTGGTAATGAATTATTTGTTTAATATTGAGTAAGGGAATTCTACATTATTAAGATATATAGTTGTAAATACGTAGTTCTCCTTCTTAGAGAAGCTTTGTGTTTTTTAAAAGGATTTTTTAAAACTATATATTTTAGTATTATGGAACTGTTACTACAACATGGAGCTGATGTCAATAGAAAAGACGCAAGCGGTAAAACGCCGTAAGTAAATTATATACCACATTTAACTTATTTATCAGCTTCATTCTGACCTCCATCAAATAGATATCATTTGGGATTTTAGGTACAAGGTTAAATGAATTGAAAATAGGCTACAGCACCAATCATCGCTGGAATTGTCTGGTACATGTGACCAAGAACATCAATACCAGAGTGTGAACTTCATGATCAATTAGAACGTTATAATTTTCTCGTATTTTATTGCATTGAAAGCTCAATCTTAAACACGAGATAAATTGTAAGCAGTCTGTTGGACTGTTTGTGTGGCGCTATGTAGATTCTATCATTAAATATTCTAGTATTGTTACTAGTCTATGTATTGGCTACGTCTAAACGTTTGCTTCCCCAGGTTGATCCATGCCTCTAGCAGAGACTTGTTGGAGACAGTCAAATGGCTGTGTGCCCACGGGGCAGAAGCCAAAATGTTAGACAAATCAGGCATGGCTGCCATCCACCACGCCGTGGATGGTGGCTTCGTCAAAGTGGTAGAGTGGATGCTGGATAACTCAGACAAGTATGGATTCGATATTGAACAGATAGAGACCACCAGTGGAATGACACCTTTAAATAGATGTTGTAAGTGTTGTGCGATAGTTTATTGGATAATACTGCTAATGTGCTAAATGAGCTTTCTCTCCCATGTGTTAGCAGTAGTAGTTTTGTTTCAAACTATACAATGACCTAGATACTACGTTAACTTTTGACAAGAACTATTATAGGTATTTGTAATATTAAACGATATGGGAGACCTAACTTATCTTAGTTTATACTGTACAGAATCAATATCATAACCCAGGGAGAGACGACTCTTCGTGATCAATACATGCATTGTGTAAAGAGAGAGATGACCCTTCATTAGCGTTTGAGTATTTGGCACATCGGCACAATTTAGGCCATGTCGGTCTCTCTTCATTAGCACTAAATTGTTTAAGAACAAATGTGCAGTGGGAAAAAACGAAATATAAATTTTATTTTTTTTAAATATTAAAAAATACAATGAATAAGGCATCCATTAATAAATAATTCAACCATCTTCCTAATTAATTTTTGGATTTCACAAATCTTTCAATTTGTTTTAGCCAACATGACACCGGATGCTAAAGCTTACGAACTGGCAGCAAGTCTTCAATTAAGGGGAGCTAACATGTCATCGAAAGCCTATAATAACTTCACTCCCTTGTTGAATGCCATCATCCGTAGAAAGCCAAAACTTGTAGAATTTTTCTTGGCACGAGGAGCAGATATATACGAAAAGAATGAGGTTAGATCAACTTGTCATTATTACAATATCACTGAGCTCAAAGCTTTCAAACTATTTAGGTTTATGAAAATGAACTTAATAATACATGTCATTCAATAAAAAGTATGATACTTTCAGAATGGGCAGACCCCTTATGAAATTGCACAAAGTGTCGGCAATGCTGTAAGTATTAAGAAAAACAAAAGAAGTTACACACAAACTATTTCTGACTCTAGGCTTGGGTTGAGACAATGGGAATAAACAATAGAAATAAAGACATTTAGAAAATAATGTGCATACTTTTTGTTGTTGTAGAAGCAATGCATGCATATATTTTCATAATATCTATATCATTTTTTCTTTCAATCCAAAACATGATCAATGTTATTGTATCTTCCAAATCTTGCCTGATGACAATTAGTGAAATAACATTTTGATTTACTTCAAACAGTACACAGCAGACTTCAATGTGAAACACATAGTACATGATATACTATTTAATTACTGTACTAATTATAAAGTACAAACGTATGTCATTAATTTTGACCTCCTGCTTATCTCATTCATTGACTTCAGCAAATCCTAAGAGCCTTTGAGGATAAAATCCAACAACTCAGTCTTCTGCCCAAACCAAAAAGGAAAGCAACCCCCAACCAGGAAGTGGAGGTCTCATGAGGCAGTACAGAAAAGTGTGGAACATTGGACATTCAGCATGCTTCTTAGACAATCTGTACACACTTCTACATGCTCACTAGTTGTCATTGTATTTTATATTTAAATCTTTTCAACAATGGCTTTAAAATAGAAACCAAATGAAAAATAAAAGTTCATTGTCAATTAGATGAAAACTTTACAATGAAACATTCAAAAGTCATTTACAAATTGAATGAGAGGTTGTCAACTAACTTTTTTTTTTTTCATTATGAAACAAAAGCTATACTATTAATATATGTAAAAAAGAATGTTAATATTTGTTTTTATCAATGTCTCATTTTTTAAATACTTTTTGTTTTTAGTTGTGTGTTCAATGTGTCAAATTGTTATGACACAATTCAGAAATTATTTCTTATGCACCTTTCAGTTAATATTTGAAATTATGAATAGAACAGCTTTTCAATAGACCTCTATCATTAGATTGAACTAATTATATTTCTACTTTTCTAAATCTAATGTGCTTGAAAATAAATACTTAATTTATTTTGTTTTTAACTCCGTCCATTATTTCTAAAAATAAATTGTATTAACAACACTGTCCTTGACATTATATGTATCTTTTAAAAAGTAACTGTAGCCTGAAAGTGAACAATGAAATGCAACAAATAAATACTTGCAAACATTTAATATATAGATGTTCATGTGTTTTTTAATATTTCTTTAAACAAATACTCTAATAGGCATTAAATGATTTATACATATTGAGTTTGAGTTTTTGGCACATCGGCACACTCAAGGGTTACTCTCCCTTCATACCACAAGAGCTAAATTGTATATAGTTAAGTCATTAAAACCATGGCCCTTTTACAGTTAAAATAGTAAAGGTAGTAAAACTTTTGTAATTTAATAAAAATCTGTTCTAAATATTATATGTTCACAATTTAAAAAATCAAACCTTCGCAGGATTTATATATATCCTGGTGAAGACTGGAATTTGTAATTTCAGGATCCTTATGGCACCTCTGAGTCCATCCAACTTTAATGGGTACCTGACATAAGTTGGGGAAAAGTAAAGGTAGTTGTTCATTGTGCTGGCCATAAGACACCCTCTCATTAATTGTGGACCGCAGAAACTTATGACCTTTACATCATCTGGCCTATATACCACATGGTCTGAAAGGAGAACTTTACTTTTTTACATTTTACTGATTATATTTTTATAGTACTGATTATTACTTTAAAAAAAAAGCATAACAGTAATGATAAAACATCTTAATTTGCTAAAAATTTTTTTATTGAAACCAAATAAATATTCAGCAGAATTGTTTTCAATAAATGAATAAACTTTGAGTTTGTGCTCAGTTCTAAGCAATATATAAGTTACAAGAAAACATATTTAAGATGAGGCTGTAAGAATACATTCTGTGTTCTAGTTTCATTGGAGAAAGTCCAAAACATTAAAGCTATCATAAATATAACATTATTTTAACAGTCAGAATAAATCACCAAAGCCTCCTAACATTCAATAACACTTAGAATCATGTTGCTAAAATATTATAGATAATACAGTTTGAATTTTGACTTTATTATGTACCCACATTAACAGAATTTGAAAAGAAAAGATTAAACCTTAATCAATTTTGCAATATTTCACATGAAAACATAAAACAAATGTAAAGTTTTGTAAACATTACAAAAGTAATTCCCCTTTGGGATGAGTAGATAAGCATTATAAATAACATATGGCTTAGATAATACAATCAGGTGATACAAGACCACCCCCTACACTGCACAGTACTTGATGACAACAAAGAAGAAAGTACAATAAAAAGAAGTGAGAACAGCTGAGGACAAAGACATGTGAAATTATTCAATTGTTAATTGTGCCCTAATGACCATCCTAATAACAATAAAATAGCCCAGAAAAAATTGTATCATAACAAGCTCAAGATTAATCTGCTATGAATGAACCTTTGACTCAGAATATGAAGCAAATAAAAAAAGTTACGATAGAAAACAGCAAAAAAAAAAAGAGCTGATGAAAACTATGTTGAATCAGAACCAACCCACTAATAGCCTTCTATGTTGAATCAGAACCAACCCATTAATAGCCTTCTATGTTGAATCAGAACCAAGTCACTCATAGCCTTCTATGTTGAATCAGAACCAACCCACTAATAGCCTTCTATGTTGAATCAGAACCAAGTCACTCATAGCCTTCTATGTTGCTAATCTGGTTTATTTTGAATCAAAACTAACCCACTTAAAAAAAAAAAAAAAAAAAAGACCCTAAGGTGATGTTCCTGCATTAAGGAAATAAGAATGTTCTTATCTTCAATCAGGAGCTTCTTAGTAGCCTATTATCATGTGAAATAAAAGCTAAACATTAGATAGATAGTCTGATCAAAATAATAGATATACTTATTTATTTTTAATAAACACTTATTCTGAGGACAAATTAAATGCAAAAACCTAGTCCTGAGACAACTAGTTACATCATACTTGTTGAGTAAAATTCTGAAATTTTGTATCAGCCTTTTTTTAAATATATAATTTATGAGTGTGTGTGCATCCTAAAATATCCTCCTATTGATTGCAAGGGACATGTCAAGGAAATCACAGCAGTAAACTATATCATCTCATGATAACCCATGACAGCCAAGAGGAAAATATTTACTGCTCAATAAAAGCCTTGTTCAAATGAATAAAATAATTTAAAAATGGACCAGTAATTGAGTTTGAAGACTGACCTATGTGCAGCTGTCTCCTGTCTACACAAATATCAATATTAAAGAGGCCACTTTGACATGAAGTTTACATCATGATGTTTAACAATAATAATTTGATTGCTCAGATTTATGACAGGCACCATAATTACTAAGTTGGATATAAGTTATTTAAAAAATAAAACTTATCTTTGTATTAGTATAAAAAAAAAATATTTTTAAATAGTCAATGTAATTTTAAAGAAAACAAAATATTTGAAATAGCATGGATACACTGAGAATGTGTTATTTATCACTAAAACAATCTATGCTGCTTATAGTGCAATGTTCATAATAATGACTTTTCATGGACAATTCAGTGATTTCATCAAATTTGAATTTAAAGCCCAATATTAAATATACCAAAAATATTATTTTAGACATGTATCATGGAAAAAAACAACAGTAGAATCAATGTTACATCTCAACATTTGTTAGATACAAATAAAAGTAGCTGATTGATGACACAGTCATGTATTACTGTAAATAACAGAAACAAATTGATGTCCTCTGGATTTTAAGCTCTTGAAGGACGTTTTTCTGAACTAATGACAGTGTACAAGTGATGAAAAGCTAAATTATATACAAGTGGCTACAGCCTTAAGAGAAAAAACATGCACTTAATCAAATCTTGATCCAAAGGATTATTAATAAAAAAGAACATGGTGTTTATCTTACACTAGTTAAAAAAAAAAAGCAAATCAAAATGTTCTAACACACTGTAAAGTTAAGCATTAGCTGTAACATTTGGCCAGCTTCATGTAAAGACTTTAAAAATATCACATGAATGTGCTGTATAAGAAATTCTACTGTAAAATACTAAAAGAATTACTGTTTGTAAGCATACTAAAAGATGCAATTGAGTTGGTGGAATTTTGTAAATACTTTGTTTTTAAATCAACTGAAGAAATACATTTTTATGTACTTAATGTTTACAGTTAATCATACCTAATAACAGATTAATATTTCTGACAGGGTGATTTATAAAATTTGATTTGCTTAGGCTGCTTAACAACATAAACATCTTTAATCATCCTTGTTTTAAACATAAGAATCTCTTCACATGTAGATAACAACAACTAATTTGAAAAACAAAAATATATATTTTAAAAAGTTAACTGGTAATTCCATCATGAGTAAATTGAAGGCAAAATGAAATATATTACACAAGAATAAAATATATTTCATAAGGTCTACAAAAATTTTCATTCTCCAGCTTTGAGTAAATCAATAGTAACACAGAGAAAAAAAACACCACAAAATACTTACAGTTTTCCATTTTCAAAAAAAAATAATTATATATATATTTGATTTCTAGACTTTCTGACAATATTTAAAAAAAAAAAAAAGAAAAAAAAAACAATAAAAAAAATGTCATATAACTATTTTTGCAATAAAATAACACAATTATTATAAAACATTACATTTCTGTCTTTCATAATTAGAAAAAAAAAGACCACTTGTATTTGTCTAGTGTGGTCTTCACATGAAAAATATTTTAATACATTGTAATGCTAGCAAAATCTAAATTTAACAAAAACTTTAAGGCTTCTGACTAATCATTTATAAAATGATAGTTGGCCCTTAAAAAGAAATGCATTTCTTAAATACATGACTTGAGATTTGTGAAGAGATTCTGAACTGCATCTGAAGCAATCCATGGTAAGAGGTTAGAAAAACAAATAATCCACATCACTTTGATTTAAATTTGAAATAAATAAATTATAATTTTAGATGAAGAATGTATTATAAACAATACTATTGATTCCAACATGTGAGAGTATGCTCTTGACCAACATTGAATGTAACAAAAAATGAAAGATCAGTGGTTCTCAAGCTTTAATAGGGTTGTGAAGAGGATTTTTTTTAGTATGATTAAATTTGTTTGTTTTTTTACAATGAACTGCAATCACTAAAAAAAAATTAAAAAAAAAAACAGGGAAGGAACTCTACAGAAAAAATATGTTAAGAATTAATTCAGTCAGAGTGATTCAATTCTATACTTTAGGTTTTGAAAGATTCTTAGCTTCCAATTGTTTAAGGTAAGCTTCGTGATCTTCATACTGCAAGCACCACGGTGTAAAATCAACATTGCACTCAAGGTAGATATTGATCACAGTTACAGGTGCACCATCCACAGCGAGATCATGTATGCTGTCAACTTCATACTTGACTGTGGAAACGCCAGTCTCTCTATCTAGTCTACGAGTTTTCTAAAGTAGGGAGGATAGATACATTTTATCAAATATTTTGTGTCTCTTCTAAGAACTTTCAATATGAATCTTATAAACAGTGTGGTCATGTAAAATGTTTTATTTTTTGGGGGGTCATCTAGTATTTTTATTGATAATATTGATTACAATTCAGTAGCCACTCGCATTTTCATTTGTATTTCATCTTATTTTGAAAAGGTTTAATAAAAAATTGAAGTTTCAGAAACTGTTTGGAAATAAACTAATATCACTTATTGAAATCTATAATAAATCCAATTATTATTCAAAGAAACAAAACTTCCCTTTGCTTAAAAAATTAACAAAAAAAAAAAAAAAACTAGTCTAAAAATAATAATTTAAATATTGTATGATTATTAGTAGAACATCTCCTTGCTACTATAGCAAAGTACTAGAGTCCAATGGTGGACATGCATCCAACTAGAGCCTTTTTTTTTCAGTTGCACTTAGCCGATTTGTATAATGATAAGGCATTGTCTTCAAGTCTTAAGATTAAGAAAGAGTGGATTATTTTATGTGGTTATGCAGACCAAGCTATGACGTACATATTTTACAACAATTGAGTCTGACAAATATGCTTTCTATAAAAAACACTCAGGTGTCAAGAGTCATAAAGAAGTGCTGTGAGAAACAATGCCTGGTAGATATGGATGTCTTTTGGAAGAAAACAAAAATTCTGCTAAACTCTCAATTGAAGTCAGCTTAAAAGTGCTTCAAGCTTTAGACAAATTTATTTATTTCTCTTGGTTGTGAAGTGTCAGTGGATAAAAAGCACTCAGCCAAATATGGTAGCACTAATACTTTTTACCATCATATTTCTGAGAGAATAATGAAACCATCCAACAAATAGTATTGATTAATGTGATGATGATCTAACTAATCAACAAAGAAGTGTAATGCATTTTGAAAACAAAGGGAACTCACTTCTTTCTGATCAAAAAATCTATTATAATCTCTAGGTCGTTTCTTTCTATCATGTATATGTTTAAATGACTGGTAGCCAGTTGTCAGATTGCCAGGGCGCTGGAGCTGTGAAATGTTTTGAAAGAGAAATTTTTTGGTTTAAATCAATAAACTGAAACAGGTTTCAGAACAAGACTAACTAAATACATTACTTACTGTGAATTTTGCCTTTTTCATCCGGACAAAGAATTCATCATCTTCTCTGCCCCAACCCCAATATTTGTTTGAAAGGCCATTCAACTACAAGACAGAACAAAAAAATGTTTTTTAATATAAAATTGTTACAAATGAACCATATTAAAATGTCACTTAATGCTAAAAAACTTGCTTAAATACCAACAGGGTTAATGAAATAATGGTATATACTGTAGTTTAAGTGTTTAAAAAAACATTTACATAACTAAGTGAAAAGATTTTTAGTTGTTTATATTTTCTAAAAACAATATAAAAAAATAGTCAAAATCTAAAGTACCTTTTCAAAATCTGTGCTCCTTATGAGTAATATTCCCCCAGCATAGTTACTGTAATGATAAAGTGGATGCAAATGTGGCGCTGCCAAATGGTAAGGTTGACTTTCTTCTGGGAACAAGTACACTAGCTCTTCACTGACAGGAAGAAGATCTACATCATGCATAGCAATATAGTCACATTTGTTTCTTGATTCAAGAAATCCAACATTTATAAGGGAAGCTCTGTTGAATCTATAGTTTAAAAATGTACAAAATCAGCATAAAATAAATTTGTAAACATTGTAAGTGATTATTATTATTATAATAAATACAGATTTTTTTTATTGAAACCCTTTTTTATGAAGTACTTTGAAGTATTTGCTTTCTAATCCAAAAAAAATTATTTCAATTTTCTTTGTGTTTGGAATGTTGATGTACTTAGTTGGAAGGTCTAAAAGAAAATAAAAAAGACACCAGCTGCCAAAACGATGGCATATTTTGTAGAAAAAAAATTTCATTATTTTGCCTTCAATAAGTCTTCAAAATATGGTAATCAATTAATAAATGATTCACTATATATATCTCATTGTAACCAATTTACAACAAATAACAATGAAATAATTTTTTTAAATGAAAATTTTATTAATCAAGACCTGAACCTAGCCAGAGAGACAAATGTTGAATTGAAAATTAACATTTTTATTTATATATAATATTTGTAAGAAAAAAGTTAACAAATATAAAACAGATTTGTTTACCTATATCTGTCCATCTGGTTCACCACAATCAGTTTATAATCCATACCTTGTTTTTCTAGAAATGTCTTCATGTATGGAGCAAATTCCAGTAGCTCTTCAAACCTATCTCTAAAAGGTACTATTATACACATTACATGGCCTGAGCTTTTCTTGTTCAAGGACTTCACTGTAACATCAAAATATAGAAGTGTTTTATTATATATTATATAAAGTTAGATCCTACATATGGAAACTACTCCCTAAAAAACAAACAAAAAAAAAAGCAGCAAAAATAGCGTGAAAGGAGCTAATTTTATCAGTTTTGAATAAATGTTCAAAGTAAAATTGATACACATCTAGATCAAGATTATGGATTTATAGAATATGTGAAACACTGTACTCATCCTTAACAGTGGCGCCACTAAAGAGATGCGAGGTGGTGTGAACAATCACTAGGGTGAAAAAAAACTTTGGAAAAAAAAAAGTAACAGTAGTAGCAAGATTCAAGAACAAAAGGAAATATGTGCCACTTGTCAAAAGATTGATGCTACACAATTATGCCCAATGATGAAAATAACTTCATTCTTGGATGATTGTCTTACTCAAAAGCAAAAATTGTATTGCTCATGTTGTTTTGATGAGAAATGGAAATGAAGCCCAAAATTAGAAAAGTATGGGAATGATTAAACAAACGGAAAACTTTTGACACCCGGACTTAAAAGGAAAAAACAAACAAGGTGGACAAAGAAAAAGCTTTAGGGACACTTTCAAATCTTCTGTGAAAGCCTTCAGCATTGACCTAGCATCATGGCATCACGCTGTGACAGGAGAACTGCGCTAGCAGAAGAAAAGTGTCAGAAAAAAAAGGTCAAAGACACTAGCTCCAGCTGGCATAATATAACCTGTCAAGTGCAGCCCAACATTTCAGGTCTCACCAGTCACATGAGGGGGCACAAAACTCCAGTGCAAAGCTTTCAGCCCCCCTGGTTGACAAAAGTGGTTATCATCAAACTGTGATGGATCAACTATATACTATAAATTCTAGATGAATTACTTTTCCTCAACTAATGTCAGGTATCTATTACTTAGAGCTGGGTGGACTCAAGAGTCAGGTGCCTTAAGATCCCTAGGCCTAGGTTCAAAATCCCAGTCGTCACCGGGATTCTAGAGGGACTTCTAGTAGTATAGTTACCTACTAACCTAGGCTCTTAAGCCAAACAAAGGCAAAGCCTTTATAATTATTAAAGGCTTTAACACTCAGCCACCATTGAGCACCATCCAATCCATGCCATGGCTTTATCATTATGAGGTATTTATTAGATCTAAGACTGTCTAAGTACATCTATATTTTTTTTTATCTAGTCTATACTATAATCTATATATATTAAATGATAATCGATTAATAATGAGTTGGTGTGATTATGACTAACTTTCATTATCAGCCTGAGATTGACAGTTACAAGAAAGTCCATCTTTTTCAAAAACGATGAGAATGCCCCAAACAGAAGCAATCAAAAATGTAAAAAAAATGCCGAATATTAACACACGTAATAATTTTCTTCTGAATAGATATGATATGTAATCCATTCTTCTAATGGTATTTTGAAATTTGAAAGCATTTTATAATAGATCTAGATCTAATCTAGATCTATTATTCCTCTTCTCTAGATCTAGAAGTTCTTTTTGAGTATGACACGTTTGAATGCTTAGTGGCAAATGAAAAAGATAATCGAGATCTATAGATCTATGATGACCTACTTTCACTTTTAAGTTAAATTTTACGGAAGTTATTGTTGTTATCTCTCTTGAACTCTTGTGTTTACATCCGCAAGACGCCATTAACTATATAATTTATATTAGGTAATTGACTAGATCTAGAATCTAGATCTATCTAGATTCTATATACTATAGATCTATAGACTCTAACTCTATCTATATAAATATTTTAAACACTGACTATTAGATTAACAGGTACAAGTATTGATCTAGGAAATGTAAACTAGTCAATAGTACTAATAGGCTAATAAGCCGCCAATAAAATTATAAAGTTAAAACTTAATAAAAGTAATGACATGTTGATGTTAAATTTAAATGTTGATAGATTAGAATTAGATCTATCATAATTCTATGCCCAGAAAATTTAAAAAAATGCCCAGATATTCTGAGATATCAATAATTATTATATTATTATAATATGATAATATCATATCATCATATGCCATGCTGTATCAGGGCCAGGCTAACAAAGTCAAAGTAGAAATACTATGT